>JACXGM010037482.1:0-11086 GCA_016801145.1 Umbra pygmaea
AGCTTGAATCTCTGGCACTTGATAGATCAGCCTGGCAGGTCACCTGTGCCACTGTAGTCTCTCTCATACACCAAACCAACCAAGACCGACGATCCGAGAGGCGCATCAAGAGACACCAGCGGGCGGCTGGTACCCCCCTGGCATCTGGTTTTCCCTGCTCCATCTGTGGACGAGTGTGCGGCTCAAGGATCGGACTCTATGCCCACGAGAAGTGGCACCAACGGCAAAGTCGCTGAACCCCCCCCATCCCAATCCCCAGAGCAAGCGTCATCATCGGTCACGATGGACAGCTAAGAGTGTGTGTGTGTGTGTGTGTGTGTGTGGAGCAATGTGGTGTGTGTTGGTGTTTGTGTGTGTGTGTGTGTGTGTGCATGTGTGGGTGGAGTAGTTGTGCTTGTGTTTCTCCAGTGAGTCCATTATAATCTCAGTAAGGTTCATGTAAATAGTTATATTCTACAAAGAACCAATAATACAGTGGGTATAGAAAACAATCACCCCCCTGTAAAATAATCACATTTTGTTGCTTTGAAGCCTGAAATGAAATGACACCGTTTTTGTTTCATTCAGCTGTATTGACTCAGTCCAACTTATAATATCCAAGTGAAAGACATAACACCGACATGTCACAAAATATAAAAAATAAATAAATAAACATAATCACTGAGTTGGAAAAAGGATCACCCCCTTGTTTCAGTATTTTGTTGAACCACCTTTTGCTTTAACCCTTGTGTGGTATTCATATTTTTGTTACTCAGCCAGTGTTCGTGGGTCTGGTGGACCCGCTGCATTTTTGGTGTTTTAATTCAACACATTCAAACTATTTTATTTTAAAATACTCAACATATGTTTACTTCATCCCAATTAGAAGCAATATTAACAGCATATATGGCTAATATTTGCTTTTACCTTTGTAAGATCACATTCATAAATTGAAATGCTACTCGTTTTTGGTTTGTTTTTAATAAAATGTAATAAAAATTTAATAAATTTAAAAGATGTACAAATTAATGCAAGGTTTTTCATAACTACTGATTTTATTATTTGAACTTCATTAGAAATTGAACCCATTCGGTTGTATATACATAGACAGCACAAGTTGAAGGACTTGACAGGCCTGCTCTTTGTAGTCAGCAGTTGGGGTGGGAGCTCAGACTTGTTTTTACGTATCGTTCCCACCATGGTCAGCTTCTTCTTTAGGAGCTCTTGTCTCAGCTTGTATGATGTAAAAAAATTGTCACACTTGATGTTGTGTCCACTGAGTCCCTGAGTCATATCCAGGACAACTCTCATACCTTGGTTTTTCTCAGGGGCTCCTCCATCAGGTTTCCCTGTGTACACTTGTAAGTTCCAAGCATATGAGGAAGTGACATCACAGGCAGCCCAGATCTTTATACCATATTTTGCAGGTTTAGATAGGTATATACTGCCTAAAGGGGCAGTGGCCCCTAAATGGCATCAGCTGCTCATCAATGGTGACATTAGGCCCAGGGTTGTAAAACAGGGGGAGGCGGTGCACCCACTTGTCCCACACTGTCCTGATGGCAGCTAGCTTGTCTCTCTGACGTTGAGCTGGTCTGTGGTCTCGGTTATCAAAACGGATAATCCTGGAAACTATGTGGAAATTTTTCGGAGACATTGTTGCACTGAAATGTTCTCTGCCAGTTTCTGCATCCCACAGGGATTCTGTGGATTCCCCTTTGGACCTAAAAACTCCAGCAAGGATAAGAACCCCAAAGTAGGCATGTAAATGGGTTTGGTCCATCTCCTTCCACCTTTCTCCGGAAACACGTCTTCCTTCTAAATTAGTGCAATCCAGAATAATTTTCTGGATGGAATTTGGAATGAAAAGCTCAAAAGAAGAATTGATGTCCTGCACATGAGTAACTGCCATCTGTGTTGGCCCTGGTTGCATCCTTATCACATTGGCAGCCATGCAGGGTGGCTCGTTTCTTGGGCAAGAAGACCATTCAATTTCACAATTTTTGGACATCCATATTTCTTCCCCTGCTAGCTGGTGACATGTTTGTTCTGGTCCTGTGGCTGGCTGCTGATGGGCTGGTTCTGGGGCTGGCTGCTGATGGGCAGGTCCTGGGGCTGGCTGCTGATTGGCTGGTCCTGGGGCTGGCTTTTGACCGGCTGGTCCTGTGGCTTGTCTTCATTGTGGAAATGGCTGATGCTCTGATATCTCATCCTCTTCCTCAAAGTCACTGTCAGACTAAATTTTTATAGAAATGTGATCCACGCATTCTAAAACCTCTTCCTCCAAACATCATCAAAGGTTTCTCTGTCTTCCAAAATGAATTGCAAAGCCCTCTGAACAGAGTATCTTTTGGTCATCTTGATCAGTTGTGATAAGGAACCACACTGGCAATTTGCAGCGGAGAGTACGAGAAAATTAAGATCCCGCAAAACAGAGGGTAAAATATGTGCGGGAATTGCTGGAATTTTGCAACAATATTGCAAACAACACCTGCCAGGTGCAGAAACAATCACACACACACCTACACACACTTAGAGCAGGCCCAGACAAAACAAATGTAGTGAAGGTACACAGGACCAACTATTTTTTTACACCTTTATTAGACCTGGGTCCAGTAGACCCGAACACCCTGTATGTAATATAAATGTGTTGGGGGGGTGTACAGGTTGTGTACATTGAAAATGTGTTCTGATTTATGTTCTTCACAGAAAATGAGCCAAGGCCAATGAGTTTGAGTTTGAAAAAATATTATTTTGTATATTTTTTCTTTAGATAAAAAATGAAAACGGGTCCCACAGACCCGAACACCATACAAGGGTTAATTACAGCCTTTTGTCTGTTGGGATACGTCTCTACTAACTTTGCACATCTAGACGTTGCAATATTTGACCACTCTTGTTTGCAGAACTGCTCAAGTTCAGTTAAATTTGATGGTGACCGTTTGTGGACTCCTGTCTTTGTCTGGTCTCTGACTAGGCCATGCAAGGACTTTCACCTTTTTCTCCTTCAACCACTGTGTGGTCAGTTTTGCTGTGTGCTTTGAGTCATTGTCATGTTGGAAGGTAAGTCTTCTTCCCATTGACAACTTTCTGGCAGAGAACAGCAGGTTTTCCTCAAGGTTTTGACAGAATTTTGTCCAATCCATTTTTTCTTCTATCCTGACAAGTGCTCCAGTCCCTGCTGCAGAGAAACAACCCCATAACATAATATTAACACCTCCATGCTTTAGTGTAGGAAAGGTGTTATTTAGATGGTGAATTGAATTATCGCCAGACATATCGCTTGGTGTTGAGGCCATACAATTCCATTTTAGTCTCATCTGACCATAACACTTTTTTCCACGTGGCCTTAGAATCTTCAAGGTGCATTTTGGCAAAGCTCAGTCATGACTACATGTGGCCTTTCTTGAGGAGTGGCTACGTTGTTGGAACCCTCCCATACAAGCCACATTTGTGGAGAATTTGTGAAATTGTTTTCAAATGCACACAATGACCACTTTTCTTTTACACAATGACCACTCTTTGTCATGAATTCCTGCTACTGCTTCAGAGTTGCTGTCGGCCTCTTGGTAGCCTCTCTGAGCAGTTTCCTCCTGGCTCTTTCATCTAGTTTGTAGCAAAGTCCTGATCCAGAGATTGTCTGTGTTGTACCAAATACCTTCCACTTCATAATAATGGAGTTCACTGTGCTTCTAGGCACTGATAAAGCCTTTGACATTTTTTGTATCCATCTCCTGACTTGTGCCTGTCCACAACTTTATCCCGTAGATCTTTTGACAATGCCTTGCCACCCATAGTTGATTGTTGTCTTCAGTTGCACTATCAAGGACTGAAATGCTTCAGGAAAAGCTTGTTTCATGCTGAGGTAATCAAAATGACCACAGCTGATCACAGTTGAAAGTCAATTGGCTTTGTGTGCTATTGAGAAGGTGATTAACTACACATGGTTGGGTTTACAATTCATTTTTAGGAGGGGGGTGATTCTGTTTCTAACTCAGTGATTCTGTTTTTTAATTTGTAATTTCTTTTTTTTGGTATTATATCTTTCACTTGGATGTTATGAGTTATGCATACAGCTGAATGAAACAAAAACTGTGTCTTACCGTTTTCGTTTCAGGCTGCAGAGCAACAAAATATGATTATTTTACGGGGGGGGGATTATTTTCTATACCCACTGTATGTTTAGTCATCAAGGAGTCATCTTAGCATTCCATACTGAAAAGCTGGTGTTTTGAGACTCCTTGCCAGTTTTTCTCTACAAAAAAGATGCCTATACTATGAAGCAAGTACAACATGCCCTGGATTTCTTTACCAGGCTTCACTAAACATAACAATTGTGATCTAGATACAAGATGTCAGTGTGTTTTGCAGTTACCTGTATGGGTAACACCAAACTGACCAGGTTTGTCATCTCTATTTATCAGAATCCCGCCCAAACGCTTCCTAAAGATCTCTCTTGATTGATTTGGTCCCCAATTATATACCCACCTGATTTTACTTACTTCCTTGGGGTTCACTTATTTTTGCAACAGCAATAATCTCTTAAATTAATCTCATGTTATTTGTTCAGTTTCATCACTTTTGTGTCCATTTTCTATATTTGTTATATCTGTCCGACATTAAACAGGGCTCCATGTTCAAATACTGCATTTGCTAAATTTAAAAAGAATTATATAATAAAACATAAATCTCAATGGTAAAAAACATGGTAAATCGAAATAAACAGTCATAATTATGAGATACACTGCTCAAAAAAATAAAGGGAACACTAAGATAACATATCCTAGATCTGAATGATTGAACTTATCTCATGAAATACTTTAGTCTTTACATAGTTGAATGTGCTGACAACAAAATCACACAAAAACTCCTGGATATGGAGTCACACTCAAAATCAATGTTGAAAACCACACTACAGGCTGATCCAACTTTGATGTAATGTCTCAGTAGTGTATGCGGCCTCCACGTGCCCGTATGACCTCCCTACAATGCCTGGGCATGCTCCTGATGAGGTTGCGGATGGTCTCCTGAGGGATGTCCACCCAGACCTGGACTAAAGCATCAGCCAACTCCTGGACAGTCTGTGTTGCAATGTGGCGTTCGTGGATGGAGCGAGATATGATCTCCCAGATGTGCTCAATTGGAGTCAGGTCTGGGGAACGGGCGGGCCAGTCCATAGCATCAATGCCTTCCTCTTGCAGGAACTGCTGACACACTCCAGCCACATTAGGTCTAGCATTGTCTTGCATTAGGAGGAACCCTGGGCCAAGTGCACCAGCATATGGTCTCACAAGGGGTCTGAGGATCTCATCTCGGTACTTAATGGCAGTCAGGCTACCTCTGGCGAGCACATGGAGGGCTGTTCGGCCCCCCAAAGAAATGCCACCCCACACCATTACTGACCCATTGCCAAACCAGTCATACTGGAGGATGTTGCAGGCAGCAGAACATTCTCCACGCATCTCCAGACTGTCACGTCTGTCACGTCTGTCACATGTGCTCAGTGTGAACCTGCTTTCATCTGTGAAGAGCACAGGGCACCAGTGGCCAATTTGCCAATCTTGGTGTTCTCTGGCAAATGCCAAACGTCCTGCACGGTGTTGGGCTGTAAGCACAACCCCCACCTGTGGACATCGGGCCCTCATACCACCCTCATGGAGTCTGTTTTTGAGTGGACACATGCACATTTCTGGCCTGTTGTAGGTCATTTTGCTGGGCTCTGGCAGTGCTCCTCTTCCTCCTTGCACAAAAGCGGAGGTAGCGGTCCTGCTGCTGGGTTTTTGACCTCCTACGGCCTCCTCCACGTCTCCTGATGTACTGGCCTGCAGTGTTGGCGAGTAATTATCTACAAGTAGCGACGCTACTAACTTAACTACATTTTTCAGTAGCTTGGCAGTAGCTCAGTTGCTTTTAAACAGAGTAGCTTTTCCAGGAGCTAACTACTTTTTGCAGCAAGTAGCTGTGTAGGGTGAGCAAAAGCTACATTGTGTTTTGTCGAAGCCTGTCATGAATGACGCAGCGCAGCTTCTTCTTATTAGATTACAAACAAAATGTGTGCTTTATCGCCACCTGTTGTTTAATCACGCGTCTTGCGGCTTACGGTTCACTGACGTACAGAAGTGGGTTGAAAATTCAAGTTCGACATACCCATGCTATATTATTCATGATGGAGCAAGACATGGCAGCAGAATCGGAGGATGGAGAAACAACTAATTACCCTTGGCCTTTTGTCCTAGGTCACGTCTCTCAAAGAAACGACAAGTAAAGCCTGACAGTCTTAGATATTTGAGTATTATGTGTAATAAAACAATGCTATTTGAAATCATAATTGTACTGCATTGATTGATTGACAAAAAAATATTTTACTTAATACATTCCTCAAACACTTATTCAGTTATTTATAATATACATCGCAAAAAAAGTCAAAGTAGTTTCAATGTAGCTAGCTACTTTTTGATAGTAACTTGTAGTGTAGCTAACTACTTTTCAAAAAGGGTAGCTTGACTGTAGTTTAACTACACTAACTTACAACTAGCTTGTAGCTTGTTAAACTACAGTTTCAGAGTAGCTTCCCCAACACTGCTGGCCTGTCTCCTGGTAATGCCTCCATGCTCTGGACATTACGCTGACAGACACAGAAAACCTTTTTGCCACAGCTCGCATTGATGTGCCATCCTGGATGAGCTGCACTACCTGAGCCACTTGTGTGGGTTGTAGTCTCATGCTACCACTAGAGTGAAAGCACTGCCAGCACTCAAAAGTGACCAATACATCAGCCAGGAAGCATAGGAACTGAGAAGTGGTCTGTGGTCACCACCTGCAGAACCACCCCTTTACTAGGGGTGTCTTGCTAATTGCCTATAATTTCCACCTGTTGTCTGCTCCATTTGCATAACAGCATGTGAAATTGATTGTCAATCAGTGTTGCTTCCTGAGTGGACAATTTGATTTCACAGAAGTGTGATTGACTTGGAGTTACATTGGCCCTCATTTATGAAATGTGTGTACGACCTAAAACAGGCGTAGGACGGGCGTACGCCAACTTTTACTCAAAGCAAGGGATTTATCAATTTGAACGTGAGCGTTGACTGCGATAAAATCTCACGTCTGGGCTGACATTGTGTACGCAACTTCTCCAGTGTGACTAGAGGTGTTTATGGTATTGTGAATTATTGTATGCGATTATTGATAAATGTGTGTGCATCACAACTACCCCATATTACAATTTACATTTCAGAATTACGAATTATTTGTATGCAAGACATTGCTATTAAGTGCTTTATTTTTTCCCTTTCACTTCAAGGTGGGATTGAACATGAGGGCTGAAATTAGGCAAACAACCATTTTAATCAAGTAATAAATATATATTAGGTAACATTTGTATGTGATTGGTGAAATGTTTATGCAGTCGCCTATTTAAACAAGCGCTTTGGCAGTCCTGAAGTCAAAGCGATGGCATATCTGGCTCTGTTAGAGGACCCTAATATGTGCTCTCTACATTTGCGTTTTTGGCCACCGGAATCTTTCAGCAGGAGAATAGGGACAGGTCTGGTATATCACAGCCAACAATTGTCGAAGTATGCCAGCGGCTATGAAGTCCCATTCTGATATATTCAATTTCCATATGCTGATGCTTAGCAAACTATGATTAAAATCCAATTTTATGAGATTGCTGGGTTTCCAAGTGTGATTGGGGCGATTGATTGTACTGCGTCTGTAGCCACCATCCATGAATGATTACACATTTATCAATTTACATTTTTTTATTCAAGCAACATTCAAACATATGTGATGCCAGGATGTTTGTTCTGAATATGGTAGCCCGGTGGCCGGGTGGGACACGCAACTCAGGAGGGCGGACTGCATGGCTAAAGTAATCTCCTCGGGGAGTTACGCCTTCGTACAATTATTGTAATAGTTCTTTGGTCAAACGCTTGGATGTGATTCCTCTAGGTGACAAAGGTTATGCCTTGAATAAGTACCTTATAATACCGCTTGCAAATCCCCAAATAAGCAGGAGCTCTGGTTCAACAGTGCACACACACGCACACAAACCACAGTGGAGTGATTTATAGGTTTGCTCAAGGGCAGGTGGCTCTGTCTTGGGTAAGCAGACTGCTATACACGCCAGAGCAGGCCTGCAACATAATTATGGCATGCGGGGTTCTCCACGATATTGCGCTAGAGAACGGTACCATTTAAAGAAGATCAGTGGCCACAACATTGGGGGCTCTACAAAGGAGACAGGATATTTTTCTGTGCTTTTAATTTAGTAAATTCTATCTTGGGTATGAAAGCTACTTAAAAAAATACAATGAGGAATTTTTAGTGAAAACAAATAATTTATTTGAAATTCACTTTAGGTTCTCGTTAATCACTTTAAATGACTGAAGCAGTAACCTCAGTCAACACCGCATTTTCCTCTTAACAACCTATGCCTGATTTTATGCTTCCAAATAAAACCAAGCGGTTGGCCCGCACCTGAGACCTAAGAGTCTGTATTATCTCAGAGAAATTCCTTTTCTCTGAGATAAGGGGCGAGGCCTCTAAACCATGCATATATGTGGGTGTGATATTTAAATTATGATTGATTTTAACCGTCTGATTTATCAACACCCGTTCATTTGTATGCTGGAATTGGAGTGATACGAATGTTTTGTAATTCACACTGAGTCTCATCGTAAGATGATTTCTGCGATCAGATCTACACTGGTTTCTACGCACGTTTCATAAATGAGGGCCACTGTGTTTTTTAAGTCTTCCCTTTATTTTTTTTTTAAAGTCCTAATTATGAGATATAAAAGTCAAAATTATGAGATACAGTCAAATTAGCAGATCTTTGGCTTTGAGTTCTCCAATTCAATTTGACACTGAAATGGACTGTGAGCAGTGGTGTTGTCTAGTTTTTTTGTAGAACATGTGTGCAGTTCTATCACCATTACAGAATATTATGAACTGAATTATGAGGACACAAAAAGTGGTCCACATTTTCTCAAGCACACTTATCTTCCAAAATCATTATCAAACTATGACTTATGTAAACAAGAATATTGAAATCATACTAGTGTCTAATTTTATTTTTTTGCTTTAATTGCAAAAGTTGTATTGTGCACATTTAAAAAATTGTTACAGACGATTCAGTTACAGTACATTATCTGACTGGATTTTTTATGGTAGCAGTTCAGCAACTAGCTACTAAACATTTTTTGTAAATTCAATTACTATCCAATATAGTATTACAGTATATAGCCCGATGTCCTATCATTCACAATTTCATCCTATAAATTGCCAGATAATAAGTAATCTGTGTAATCTACGAGTAGTTATGTGAGACCAAGTATAGGCGATAATTCATACTTGGTCTCACATACAAAACCATAGCCTCACATACAGTGCCTTGCAAAAGTATTCGGCCCCCTTGAACATTTTGACCGTTTGCCACAATTCAGGCTTCAAATTTTTGTGAAGAAGCAACAACAAGTGGGACACAATCATGAAGTGAATATTGGATATTTCAAACATTTTTAACAAATAAACTGACGAATTGGGCTATATTATTCAGCCCCTTTACTTTCAGTGCAGCAAACCCTCTCCAGAAGTTCAGTGAGGATCTCTGAATGATCCAATGTTAAACTAAATGACTAATGATGATAAATAGAATCCACCTGTGTGTAATCAAGTCTCCGTATAAATGCACCTGCTCTGTAATAGTCTCAGAGGTCCATTGAAAGCACAGAGAGCATTATGAAGAACAAGGAACACACCAGGCAGGTCCGAGATACTGTTGTGGAGAAGTTGAAAGCCGGATTTGGATACAGAAAGATTTCCCAAGCTTTAAACATCCCAAGGAGCACAGTGCAAGCGATAATATTGAAATGGAAGGAGTATCAGACCACTGTAAATCTACCAAGACCCGGCCGTCCCTCAATACTTTCAGCTCACACAAGAAGAAGACTGATCAGAGATGCAGCCAAGAGGCCCATGATCACTCTGGATGAACTGCAGAGATCTACAGCTAAGGTGGGCGAGTATGTCCATAGGACAACAATCAGTTGTATACTGCACAAATCTGGCCTTTATGGAAGAGTGGCAAGAAGAAAGCCATTTCTGAACGATATCCATAAAAAGTGTTGTTTAAAGTTTGCCACAAGCCAACTGGGAGACACACTAAACATGTGGAAGAAGGTGCTCTGGTCAGATGAAACCAAAATCAAACATTTTGTCAACAATGCAAAATGTTATGTTTGGCGTAAAAGCAACAAACCTCATCACCCTGAACACACCATCCCCACTGTCAAACATGGTGGTGGCAGCATCATGGTTTAGGCCTGCTTCTCTTCAGCAGGGACAGGGAAGATGGCTAAAATTGATGGGAAGATGGATGGAGCCAAATACAGGACCATTTTGGAAGAAAACCTGATGGAGTCTGCAAAAGACCTGAGACTGGGACGGAGATTTGTCTTCCAACAAGACAATGATCCAAAACATAAAGCAAAATCTACAATGGAATGGTTCACAAATAAACATATCCAGGTGTTAGAAGGGCCAAGTCAACGTCCAGACCTGAATCCAATTGAGAATCTGTGGAAAGAACAGAAAACTGCTGTTCACAAACGCTCTCCATCCAACCTTACTGAGCTCGAGCTGTTTTGCAAGGAGGAACAGGCAAAAATTTCAGTTTCTCGATGTGCAAAACTGATAGAGACATACCCCAAGCAACTTACAGCTGTAAGTATTAACTAATTAAATAATTTTGTACGCCCAATTTTTCAGTTCTTTATTTGTTAAAAAAGTTTAAAATATCCAATAAATTTCGTTCCACTTCATGATTATGTCCCACTTGTTGTTGATTCTTCACAAAAGATTACAGTTTCATATCTTTATGTTTGAAGCCTGAAATGTGGCAAAAGGTCAAAAAGTTCAAGGGGGCCGAATAGTTTCCCAAGGCACTGTATGTGAGTTTATGGTGTTGTATGTGAGACCAAGTATGAATTATTGCCTATACGGCCTCTCATAAGCAGTCTCTGTAATCTTACATACTAGTGTAGAAGTTTTTTACAGTAAACAGTAATACATGCGAGAAATAACTATTATAGAAATATTTAAT
>JACXGM010037483.1:0-10840 GCA_016801145.1 Umbra pygmaea
GACAGGTACTCAGGTCGATCAGTCTGTGAGTGAGACAGGTACTCAGGTCGATCAGTCTGAATGAGACAGGTACTCCGGTCGATCAGTCTGTGAGTGAGACAGGTACTCAGGTCGATCAGTCTGTGAATGAGACAGGTACTCAGGTCGATCAGTCTGTGAATGAGACAGGTACTCAGGTCGATCAGTCTGTGAATGAGACAGGTACTCAGGTCGATCAGTCTGTGAATGAGACAGGTACTCAGGTCGATCAGTCTGTGAATGAGACAGGTACTCAGGTCGATCAGTCTGTGAATGAGACAGGTACTCAGGTCGATCAGTCTGTGAGTGAGACAGGTACTCAGGTCGATCAGTCTGTGAATGAGACAGGTACTTGCTCCCAGGGATTTGCCGTGAAGAAGAATTGTTCTTAAAAACAAGAACAAATGTGCTCCTGAATTTAAGTTCTCCTAGAAGGTCTTGTGACTCTTGTGCAAAGGCCAGCCTAGAGGATATTTATTTTCTTTATAAATTTCAATGCTATTCAACCAGGCCAGTTGAGTAAGAACCAAATATTTTATCAACAATGACCTAGGGGAGGAGCAACTAGAGTTTACTGTCCTGCTCACGGGCAGAATGACAAAGCTTTCACCTAATAACTTTCACCTAAAGCAGTTGTGGGATTCGAGCCAGGTACCTTTTGGATGCCAGTCAGAAGCCTGTAACCACTTGGTCATCTGGCCAGGGCAAAAACCCACACAAGAAGAACAAACACTGAACTCGGGAGCAGTGCAATAGATACACACGCCAAGGCAGAGTTTAATTTGACCATGCCCCCAAGAAGGGTACAAACCATGTGATCCTTCATGTCTTTTCTACCATCTGTCCTCCCTTCTGCCTCTTGTCCCCACCGTCTCTCATCCCCAGTGTAAATGCCCGCACGGCGAGGCCAATCTCCACCCTGTTTTTTTCGGTTGGGTACACTCACGTAATTATTCCGGGCCTTGCAGCCAGTGTGCGGGTAAGGGCCATTGTGTTCCATGTGCGTGGGAACTTAACAGCTGTTCTTTCTGCTGCAAACAGGTAGTACCAGAGCATCGGCGTTCTAAATAATACACTATGGGACAGCTTCTACCAGCCAGCCATAACACTCGTAAATAGATGAGCTGGTATATACTCGTACTGTCACAATTAAGCCAAAATTCAATGCTGCTAATGTAAACTCTCAGGTAAGATATTTTACGTTACCAGGTACCCCCACATATTTCTGGGTATTTCATTCATTTTGTGGCAAACTTCACTTGTATTTTTCATCTTATGTACATTTTGTTAAAAGTACACTGTGGGCAGACCTGTTACTCCGACACATATGTGACAAATAAATTTGGCTTTAAAATGTATATGATGACAAGAGCCTATCAGACCTTCAATCTGCTCTTGTTTGTCGGCTTCTTCTTTAAACGAAATTGTTAGCTCCCTCTCCTCTTTAACTTTATAGGCATCTCCTGTCTGCTCCTGTTTCACCTCCAACGCTCCTTCCTCTCCTTTCACAGCGGCGACATCATCCTCCTCCGCTTCCACGGTGACATCTCCTTTTTCCTCTCTTTTCACGGCGAGATCCTCCTCTTTCTCTCTTTTTACTGATACATCCTCCTCTTCATTTTCCTCTTTCACCACAATGTTTAACCAAAGACCCTGTTTATTCGTCCTGCCAACCTCCTCTTCTTCACCGGGAGGGGAGCATCTTGATGAGCTCATGGCCGGGGATGTTAGCTAGCTAGTTAGCATTAGCTACAAGCCTAGTGCTGCAGTTTACTTAACCAGCCAGCTAGCTGAATAAAATATATTATATTAATTTTCCTATATATTTTGGTTGTGTTTAAAACATAACCTATATTAAAAACGTCTGAAAAGCTCAAATGTTTTATGTTTGCTGGCTAGCAAACAAACCTTTGAGCAACAGCAAACTGCAATAAAAAATCTTCTTTAATGGAGTTTTTGGAAGTTGGCAACCACCTTTTTATGTGCATTACCGCCACCTACAGCACTGGAATATAGACAACTGTCTTCTTACCAATCTATGCTTCTTACTCAATCTACATACAACTCTAGTCTCCCCATTTTGAAACGAGTGGACTGTCAGCCTCTGTTGGCAGTCTGATATCTGACGTTTTACTTGCACCTCCTCCACCCACTAAAGCGCAAATAAAAACACCTCTAACTTCAACAATAAACAGACAGACAGTCAGACATCGTCATTCCCACAACCACCACTAATTCTGACACCACAAACGCAGCACCTACTGCCTGCCCATATATCAGAAAATTTTAATAGGCAGTCAACTTAAAAAATATTGTCACCCTTCATAAAACTGAACAAAAGGGAATGCTAAAAGAACAGAATCATATTTTGGCCTAAAACGGGATCTTTTTATTTCCACACACTGATTTGTATAATTTTATTTCAACATAATAATTTTCAAACACAAAACATGTAATTGCAGCAACTTTCAGCCGACTCGGGACGTGATGTTGAGAGGTTTCCTCTGAAGCACATCCAATGCTGCTGTAGTCCTCACACGCTGTTCACCCAACCAGGCAGTCTAGACCAAGTCTTTACACACCAGAAGGACTCATGCAGTCTTTGACTTTGGTTGAGCTCACAAGCACCAAACCACCAAGTCACCAGAGTGCAACGAAGCATCCATACTCGAATACGTTATGGCCAATCACACTGTGCATCTATATTTGAATATGTTCTGGCCTATCACATTGTGTAATAATATGGTATTATATCTGTTTCTCAATTTGGAAAATTCTACCAAAGTTGACCCCGCTGGATAAAAATATGTAAATAGAATGGTTGATGGGACTGATTGGCTATTCAATTTTTACATAATCCCAACCTAGAGTCATAGACCCTTGTTAAGATTCCACCTACAAAGACCTCTACAGGTTGAAAACATAAATATTTACTAATAAATAAAAATAGCCAAATGTATGTTGACACCTGACCATCACACATATATGAGATTGTTGGATATCCCATTCCAAAACCATGGGCATTTAAACAGAGTTGGCCCCAATTTTGCAGCAATAGGATTAAAGAAGATCTCATCTCACCTTCAACCGCTTATTCGGAGTCGGGTTGCGGGGCAGCAGCTGTAGCAGGGGACCCCAAACTTCCTAATTGTCTGGCCATATTAACCAGGTCTGACTGGTGGATTCTGAGATATAATCTCTCCACCTAGTCATGGGGGGCATCCTTACCAGATTGACTGGTAGATTGAGAGCTTTGCCTTCTGGCTCAGCTCTCTTTTCGTCCCAATGTTGTGGTAAAGGGAATGCAACACCGCATCCACTGCTCTGATTGGTCAATCTTACATTCCATAGTCCCCTCACTTGGAACAAGACTCAGAATTCCCTAAACTCCTTCACTTGGGGTAAGGACCCTTTCCCTACCTCTTCAAACAATGTCTTTATGGGCCAAGTTTTGTGCACAGGGGCACAGTCATGCTGGAACAGGAAAGGGCCTTCCCGTAACCTGCCACAAAATTGGAAGCACACAATTGTCAAAAAAATCTTTGTATCATGTAGCATTAAGGTAACCCCCTCACTGGATTTAAGGGGCGCAATCCCTGAAAAACAGCCCCAGATCATTATCCCCCTTCCACTATTAGTAGGGGTGTCCACATACATGGAGGTTTTAGTGCTCGTATGGAGGGGATCCATGACAATCCTATTGAGAGTTGGGTCTTGGGGTTGTTGAAGGCAGTAAAAATATCTGTAAAGACCCTTGGTCAAATAACAAGTTATTGAGTCAGATAACAGCTGGTTGGTTCAGTTTAATGCACACCACCAGACAATCTGGTTTCACAACAGGTGGTTCTTGTTAGCTAGTTGCTCTGATTGCTCCCCGATAAATAAACACCCCTTACTCAACAGGTTGTTCTTGTTAGCTAGTTGCTCTGATTGCCCACCGATAAATAAACACCCCTTACTCAACAGGTTGTTCTTGTTAGCTAGTTGCTCTGATTGCCCCCCTGATAAATAAACATCCCTTACTCTTCAAAAAATATTTGTCCGAAGAAGATATTTCAATATTGTGATTAACATTCATGTCTGTAATTCTCGGAAACAAGCAGAACATAACTCCTTCGTGTCACATAGAAACCAGGGAATTTATGGTAAAACAGTAGATTTTAATTAGTTTTCAGGGAGAGATTTTAGTGAAAAATATCTAACTCAATTGCTGCTAAAAAACACAAAATTTAATTCAATGTCAAGTACCATCACATTTACAACATGGCCTGGAGAGAGAAAATTGGTCACACTGACAGGTAGATAAAAACCAATCTTATAGACACTCAAATTACTTAGCCAATAAGGTTGACAAAAAATTCTCAAATCAAAGTGGACAGTCTGAACTTCAACATGGTTGTCATTGTATCATTTCAGACTCAATGTGCAGAACCAAAATAACAAAAAATGGTCACTGTCCAATTAATTATTTAGCCCACTTTATTTGAACACACAGACATGACAAAATAACCCACGTCATCATTCATCTTAACTGCAGCCAACAACCCACCATGGTAATAGGAAGTATATGTAATGCAGAGGGCCTGTGTGGTGTTAGCACCAATAGGATCGTAGAAGAGCAAACCCTGCTTGACCAGGGCACAACAATTACCCAAACGTTTCTGTTAATCTTGTGGCAGCTAGGTGCACTGTTATAAATATAAATAAGATTCCATAAATATACAATGTATAAAACATATTTAAATTGGAAACAAAACAGACTCACAAAAACAGAACCTTAACAAATGGTCTAATATAAGGAAATATTTTGTAAAATAAATTGAGATTTAAGAACATACATTTAATAAAGCTTATCCATATAATATCTGTTTTGTATCTGTTTTTTTTTGCAATAGCACAAGGTGCTGCTACATGAACAAAATAACAGAATTTCTACAGTAGAAAATTAGGTTTAAATGTAATGATGTTTTAAGTACCCTAATTTTCTTTCACACTGCGAACAATGGATAATTTTTATTATGTGTTCTTTCATGCTTTTTCAGGCTCCCTGATCGAGGAAATGTCTTTTCGCACTGCGAACATTTGTAGGGCTTTTCTCCTGTGTGTGTCCTTACATGTTTTCTCAGGCACCCTGAGGTGATAAAACACTTTCCACAGTGTGAGCAGTTATAAGGCTTCTCTCCTGTGTGTTGACGCTCATGCTTTTTCCTGCTCCCTGAGTGAGTAAATGTCTTTTCGCACATGGAGCATTGGTAAGGCTTTTCTCCTGTGTGTGTCCTTTCATGTTTTTTCAAGCACCCTGGTGCTGCAAAACCCTTTCCACAGTGAGAGCAGTTGTAAGGCTTCTCTCCTGTGTGTGTCCTTTCGTGCCTTTTTAAGTGTCCTGACTGGGCAAAATGCTTCCCACACTCGGTACAATTGTACGGCTTCTCTCCTGTGTGTATAATTTCATGTTTTTTCAGGGTCCCTAAACTGATGAATCTCTTCCCACACTGACAGCAGTTGTACGGTTTCTCTCCTGTATGTAGTCTCTCATGGACTTTCATAGTCTGCAAACAACTTAAACCTTTTCCACACTGGGAGCAGTGAAAAGCCTTTCCTCCTGTGTGTATTCTCTCATGTGATTTCAGGTTCCTTAAACAGGTAAAATTATTTCCACACTGGGTGCAATGAAAAGGTTTTCCTCCTGTGTGTATTCTCTCGTGCCTTTTCAGGGACCCTAACTCTGTAAAACTCTTTCCACACTGGGAGCATGGATAAACCTTCTCTGATTTGTCTACTCTCTTTTGCTCTTTCAGGTACCGTAACTCAAAAGTATTCCTGCAATTGGAGCAGTGGTATGGTGCCTCTCTTGTATCTATTCTCTTTCCACACTGGGAGCATTGGTAAGTCTTCTCTCCCATGTGTTTTGTCTTATGTCTTTTCAGGTGGTTTAACTGGGTAAATCTCTTTTCACACTGGGAGCATTCAAATGGCTTCTCTCCCAGGTGTGTTGTCCGATGTCTTTTCAAGTGCACAGACTGGGTAAATCTCTTTCCACACTGTGAGCATTCGAACGGCTTCTCTCCTGCGTGTGTTTTGTCATGCTTTTTCAGATGTGATGAAAGCACAAATCTCTTTCCACACTCTGAACATTTATGGGGTTTCTCTCCTGTGTGAAGTTTCTCATGGTCTTTCAGATGTGATGAATAGATAAATTGCTTTCCACACTGGGAACAGTGGTGTGGTCTATTCCTGACATCAGGGTGAAGGTCTGGAGTCTCTCCTAGAAAATACAAACACAGTATTTAATTTACTTATAAGCAAGGACCTATATACAGTGGTGCGCTCAAGTTTTTGAAACCTGTATAATTGTATATTTCTGCAGAAATATGCCCTAAAATATCATCAGATTTTCACACCATTCCTAAAAGTTGATAGAGAACCCAATTACCAGTAGAAAAATATATATATAATACTCAATGCTCATTTATTTATTGAGGACAATGATCCATTATTATGTCTGTGAGTGACCAAGTATGTGAACCTCTAGGAAAAGCAGTTAATTTGAAGGTGAAATTAGAGCCAGGTGTTCTCAATCAACAGGATGACAATCAGGTGTGAGTGGGCACCCTGTTTATTTAAAGATCAGTGATCTATCAAAGTCTGATCTTCACAACAAATGTTTGTGGATGTGAAACAGGAGCTCAGATGGTTAATCATGCTCATCAGGCAGGAAAAGGTTACAAACTGTATCTAAAGAGTTTTGCCTCCACCATTTGTTTAATTGGGTTCTCTTTAAAACTACTTTTAGGACTTGAATGTGAAAATCTATATTTATTTACAATTATTGCAAATTCTAAAGGGTTCACAAACTTTCAGGCACCGTAACATCAGTATGTGATAAAACTCTTCTGGTGAGGCAAAATTAAAACTAGGTGTTTTAGCACACATAATGATTTCAGTCATTTGGCAATATAGCAGTTTCAAATAAGTTAATTGTTTTTGGAACACAAGAAGCATTGTGATGAACCATTTAGAAATCACTATGTTTCTTACATATCCACCCATTTGAGGGTAACAAACGTATCTGGAAATAAAAAAAGATCTTGTATTCTTCAGGTGTTTGATATGGGAATCTGTTGCTGGTTTCCAACATGATGGCCAAAGAATCTTGAATGCAGGTCAATGTGGCCATCATGAGACAGAAAATCTTATATGATAAACCAGAGACATTACCAAATTCTGGTCACCTCACAAGACAGCAATTACCTTTTGGAGAACATGAAAAAGTCATCTGTTTTTGGGGTATTGTTTTTATTATTTTATCCACAGAACAGTAGAAAACTGTCGGAGTTAAACAAGGTTATCCACTGCAAAAGGTTATCCACTCAAAAAACACTAAGATAACACATCCCAGATCTGAATGAATGAACTAATCGTATGAAATACTTTCGTCTTTACATAGTTGAATGTGCTGACAACAAAATCACACAAACATTTTCTATGAAAACCTAATTTATCAACCCATGGAGGTCTGGATATGGAGTCACACTCTACACTAAAGACTGATCCAACTTTGATACAATGTCCTTAAAACAAGTCAAAATGAGGCTCAGTAGTGTGTGTGGCCCCCGTGTGCCCATATCACCTCCCTAAAATGCCTGGGCATGCTCCTGATGAGGTGGTGGATGGTCTCCTGAGCGATGTCCTCCCAAACCTGGACTAAAGCATCCCCCAACTCCTGGCCAGTCTGTGGTGCAATGTGGCGTTGGTGGATGGAGTGAGACATGATGTCCCAGATGTGCTCAATCGGATTCAGGTCTGGGGAACGGGCAGGCCAGTCCATAGCATCAATGCCTTCCACTTGCAGGAACTGCTGACACACTCCAGCCACACTCCAGCCACATGAGGTCTAGCATTGTCTTGGATTAGGAAGAACACAGGGCCAACTGCACCAGCATATGGTCTCACAAGGGGTCTGAGGATCTCATCTCGGTACCTAATGGCAGTCAGGCTACCTCTGATGAGCACATGTAGGGCTGTGCGGCCCTCCAAAGAAATGCCCCCCCACAGCATTACTGACCCACCACCAAACCAGTCATGCTGGAGGATGTTGCAGGCAGCAGAACGTTCTCCACGGCATCTCCAGACTGTCACGTCTTTCACATGTGCTCTTTCATCTGTGAAGAGCACAGGGCGCCAGTGGTGAATTTGCCAATCTTGGTGTTCTCTGGCAAATGCCAAACGTCCTGCACGGTGTTGGGCTGTAAGCACAACCCCCACCTGTTTCATACCACCCTCATGGAGTCTGTTTCTGACCGTTTGAGTGGACACATGCACATTTGTGGCCTGCTGGAGGTCATTTTGCAGGGCTCTGGCAGTGTTCCTACTGCTGCTCCTTGCACAAAGGCGAAGATAGAGGTCCTGCTGCTGGGTTGTTGCCCTCCTACGGCCTCCTCCACGTCTCCTGATGTACTGGCCTGTCTCCTGGTAGCACCTCCATGCTCTGGACAGTATGCTGACAGACACAGCAAACCTTCTTGCCACACATTGATGTGCAATCCTGGATTCTATTTTACTCTGGTCTGGGTTAGTGTTTTCTGTGCTATGTTTCTGTCTTTTTTTGTGTTTGTCTCTGCTCTGTGTGTCTGTTTCTCCCACAGGTGGAGAAGGATTGTTCAATCAACTACTCATCAGTTATCCCTGGCTCCTCCCCCTCATTATCAAGACCAGCTGATTCCATTTCCCAGCCTATCATTCCCAACAGTATATAACCAGCCATTTTGTGTTCACTCTCTCTCTTGCTACTCAGATGGTTTGTGTGTGAGCTTGCTGCTCATTTTGTTTGTTCAGTCTCTCTCTTTGGTTTGGCAAGCAGTTGCTGGTTTGTCCATGGACTGTATTTGTGGTTGTGTTGTTGTGAGTGAGAGAGCTTTGGTGTTGTATGAGTGATAGGCCTATTTAGTGTGTTAGTGGGGTAGTCTTTAGTGTGTCATTAGTATTTGTTAATTCTGAAGTGTATTAACTTTGTTCTTTGTGTTCCCAGAGGGGGAGAGGAGGCACTTGGGGAGTGTCAGGCCAGACGCCCATGGGCTTACACCACCCGTAGCGATACTCCCCTGTTATACACACTAGGGTAGATCTGAGCGCCCACCCCCTGTACTTCGGTTAGGGCACCTGGATCAAGTGCCAATTAGTGTCGAATTGTGTGTGTCAGTTTAGTGCAGGTTAGTGGTGGGACTTTGTATAATTTCTTTGCTTTGGGTTTGCTCAGCCTCTCCTCCCAAATTATTATTTATATTAATTACCTGGGCAATAAAAGCCCATCAGTTAAACAGTACCTGTTGTCTCCGTGTCCTTGCTCGCACCTACGACCCCATACTTCTTTTGCTGAACTCAGGGTGTCCTGTGTAGTGGGTTTGACATCCCACTCCCCTCCTGGGGAGCAGCACAAACGTAACAGGGTTGTAGACTCAGTCTCATGCTACCACTAGAGTGAAAGCATCGCCAGCATTCAAAAGTGACCAAAACATCAGCCAGGAAGCATAGGAACTGAGAAGTGGTCTGCAGAACCACTCCTTTATTGGGGGTGTCTTGCTAATTGCCTATGATTTCCACCTGTTGTCTGTTCCATTTGCACAACAGCATGTGAAATTGATTGACAATCAGTGTTGCTGCCAGAGTGGACAGTGTGATTTCACAGAAGTGCGAATGACTTGGAGTTACATTGTGTTGTTTAAGTGTTCCCTTTATTTTTGAGCAGTGCATGTTGTTTCTGCTAAATACATTAATTTGCATCATCAAACCTGGGAGAGGTCTGTACAGTCAGAGGAGAACCTGGAGGATAGGGGCATGGTTTTGAACTGGTCTGTAAGCATTATACTGCAAGTCAATCCGCAAGCAAGGAAATCTGGAGTATCTTTATTTGCATGTAGCCTTCATCTGATTCTGATCTTATTTTCCACCAGATTTTTCTTCAACACATGGCGTGTCGTCCATCAATTGGAATACAACGCCTCATATCTGGGCAAAGCACTAACATAGCCATTCAATGTAGCCTTTTAACACAATGCCTTCAAATCTCAACTTCAGGACTGGGGTTGTTCTGGTAGCAACATTTTGACATCGATACCGATACTTGCTTTGGTACCATGGTATCGATACCAACTCGATACCATGGCAAAATCTCTGAGAATATAAAACACACGTAAAAACAAAAACGTATTAATAAAGTATCAGAATATTTAAAAATGTATAAATTGTAATACACAACTATAATTCTGTTTTTATGTTACCTTTAAATATTTTCTTAAGGTATTATAATGTATAGGCCTAATTGCTCATATTCTGTGTAATCTAAACACCTGGATTTCCCTAAAGAAATAGTTCATGTTTAAATAATAATTTCATTGATGTGGATTTTGTTCTAACAGCGACAACATTGTATTTCAATAGGCCCGATTATGCCCAATATCCTATGAATATTCAACGGAAAAGGAACATGGTTGCATTTTGTGGGCGTGATAGTGGGTTGCTGTGGCGATTAAACATTTTAACAAAAGCCGACTTCCCTGCCTTATTCCCGGGCCGACGCTTTGCCTGATGAGGACTCCGGCATATGTGAATATGACTGGTCATAACTTCGTAGTGAATTAAAACTGGGACTTTCATTCTCAAATTAAATTGTGTAGTGTACAATTGCTGTAGACAAAACAGTCAAGATATTTGTATCTACACTTTTCGTTTATGCGTCATCACACCTGTTACGTTCTCGTACTCCTCCCCAGTGTAGTGTTTTTAAGTCCCTGAAAACATCAGGGTTGTTGTCAGAAATATGCTT
>JACXGM010037484.1:0-11065 GCA_016801145.1 Umbra pygmaea
TATTACCTAATACTTAGAAACATACAACTTCTTCTGCTGCTGCTTCTTCTTCTTCTCCTTGTTCTGTTGCTGCTACTACTGCTTCTCTTTCAAGGTAGTGACGAAACGCGATCTGTAGCGCTGTTTGTTCGCTGAGGGCAACGGTAGAATCATGACGACAAAATACAGCGACCTCCATAAAAGGGGGTGCCCGCGGTTAGGTAGATATAAATGGCTAATTCTACGGTAATGAAAACATAATGGTTCATTATGTAAGGTCTTTACACACCACTGAAAACATAGTTATGGATCTTATATTGCATTTCTGTCAATAGATCCTTAGAAATACTACACACTGAACCTTTAATTTTAGATTATTACAAAAATGGTACAAAATCTAATTCACCGTTCAAGCCTGGAAAAGTAGTTACTTTTAGTGTGTAAATCCAGAAGGATCTTGGATTTGCTACCCCTGAAATTCCATTAGCATTTAACAGAGATGACCCACATGTGGTGAGCTTCAAAGCATCCTAACTTAAGTCAACAAAACCAGTCCTTCTGTCTCCAAGAGAAATCAGTATGTTTACAGTGGACCAGTTTATTATTCTCATTATCTTGTACATATTCAATCTTTGCTGCATCATGTTATATGATGTCCACAGCTTTAAGGAAAAATCAACTAGGCAGAGTAATGTTTGTAGAAATTATTACAATCATTTCTATACATTCTAAGAAACGAGATCTAGCTGACCCTTGACACACCTTAACTACCAAACAGCAATGTAAAACTATTTTCTATTGTGCTACATTGTATTTTCTTCAACTTATTAGTTATTGTTCTATTAATTTATCATTACAATGAAAAATCTACTGTAACATCTGCTAGATTTCTGACTTTTTAAGCTTTGTAAAAATATAAGACTTGTATAAATATCCTAAAAGATGAGGTTGTTAGCCGGGTTTCTAGTTGACATTAAATTTTATTTGAGATGCATGTGTACAAGGCACATAGCTCATATTGTGAGGTGAAATTATTATTTTTGTTACAGCTACTGTAAAATGGAAAATGTCCTACATTCCTGAGTGTCTAAGCTTTCTGTACATATATGACATGTATACATACCCTATATATTGGACTTGTGAACTGTGATTCTAGTCCAGTTTTTCTTTTTTGGGGGGGACTCTCCGAGCGGGATACTGAGTCTTAAGAGGTTTTAAGTAAATTTAAATTCAGATTCTTTATTATTGTTACAAATCCAGCAGGTGACTTTTTACTTTTACTGGATTAGGTGTATAGAACAATATCTTTACTTTTACTCTGGTATAACCCTTGATAATTGTTTACACCTCTGCTCGTGAGTAAACCCAGTAGATGGAGAGCAAATATATGTAAATTATCATCAGTAGGAAATAATTTGGAGTTCATTTCACCTTTATAAACCCTTCATTGCATCACATTAAATTAGAGACACAGCATTTTTCACATTCTTGGACAACATAGTGGACTACATCATAGGCTTAAAACAATGAAAACACCTTTAAAATGTTAAATATAGAGTTTATGTTACATTTCCCTCCATTTTCCAGTAACATGCGAATCCCAGTCCTGGATTAAAAATGAATCCAAATGGAATATCTCCCTGAGAACCTCTCTTTAGTTTTGAAATTGACTTAATCTGTGTACTGGAAATAGCTACCTTTAAATTTTACACAATTAAATAACAAACAAAATAAAATTACAAAACTCCTATTTCATTGAGCTGTACAGTGAAATGGCATGAAATGGCATCACATGATTGATAATTAGTAAAGAAAATAATGAACGCTTCACAACAGTTAGTGCATGTGACTTGTAACTGAAAGGTTGCTAGATGTATTTCACAAAGTTTGCTGAGGCTCCAATTATTATTGTGATGTCAGAAATGCTAAATTACCTGTCCACCCCATCAAACCCTGAAGTCATTTGTTAATGGTTTGAGAAATACCAACCCCTGAAAATGTGTACTGTTGTCCTCTACTGGAGGCATACACATGAAAAGATGAAAAAACAACATAAAATAAAAATCCCCACAAACATCAGGTTTGGGGCCTATTTGGTGGCATCCGTAGGTCTCCTTCCAATTCCGAACTTGCAAAAACAATGATAGGCAAGAAAAAGTATTTCATGATATGAATCACACCACAGTTACCCCCGCCAAAACAAACTATTAGCTTGTACACTAATGTTTGTTCTTTTGTGTTCAAAGCGGTAGACTCACAAACGTCAACTCCTGTCATCACTACCGCGCTCATCCCAACCACAACCACAACCACTACCACTACAACCACAGCTGTTGCTCTCACTACAGTTATCGTCGAGTTCAGATCCATAAAAGACAACTTCACCTCTGACCTATCAATTTCATCATCTTCGGCTTTTATAAACCGAGCTTTACTGATTCAATCTCAGGTAAGTCTCCCAAAACAAAGAATAACAAAAGTGAAGGTCTTATCAAGAGGATTAGAATACAATAAAATGTGGTCAGTAGCTTTAATCAACAGTAAATTGCTTGTCTAAACTTCATCTGTTTTTTTTTCTTTACAGATTGAACCTTTATATCGCTTGAATTTTGTCTCTTTCAAAAGTTTGAATATTTCAAAATTTAGGTGAATTTTTTGCTTTGAAACTTTCAACTTTTATTAAATTTTATTTTATCTTTACTGTCTAGCTTTAATGTTTCCTCTCATTTTCTTCCAGATCTGGGTCCATCATCAACACTATGAATTTAAATTTCTCCTCCTCCTCTGTCCCCAATAACCTGGCGATAGCTAATGTTTTGATAAAGGCTGCGGGAACCGTCACAGGTTTTGACATTGACACCACATCTGTGTCAGTCACTGGTCCAGGCTTTGGTAAACAATTATTTCATTCTACTATTCTGTTCTGTCTATATTATTTTTACAATCAAATTCCTATTCTATATTATGTGGTAAATTCCAAAACAACATTTATACATTTTCCTAGTTGAACCATTACAAATTTTTCTTATATTTTTGCATGAAGATCTAATAGAGGTTACGCCAGTTTAGAAACTCTAAGGTATTATTCAAGGGGCTGAAACTGTACATCTCATGTAATGTTGTAGGTGTGTAGGTGGAGCAAGAGAAGGACACCACAGCAGGAATGCTGGGAGTTGATGATCATTTATATATATGTATATATATATTTAAAACAGAAATTATATATAATATATAATGACACTTTCCCATCCAGTGCACATATATACCAAACTGCATGGTACACGGCTAGTGAGATGTACTGATAATATATATAGCCTACGTGCTCTTGACAGTGGTACAGAATGCTGCTGGCTAATACACAAAGTATCATGTACATGATGACTGTGCTAACAGGACTCACTTTTCACAGCGGCATACATCTTCCCAAGACAGGTTTGAAAAGAATAGTAATACAATGATCCACCAGTAACAGTACTTCAAAACAGAATGAACAACACAAACGCTTCGAATTGTCTGACATCTCTCTCTCTCAGTCTGTTCAGCTTATGTGTCCTATTGCTAACTAGCAAAGTGAACACGGCTGACTGTTATTACTAATCAGAATCTACAAGCACAGTACACTCTAGTCTACCCTGAGTCTCGCAACAACAGACTGGGAAAGAGATGTCAGACTTAAAGGTACATACACATACTCTAAACAGAAATGAAAACACCATGCATATGCACTGAACAAACACAAAACATCTCAACAACGAAATATATAAAGGAGTCCATTACAAATGTTCAATATCTCCTGTAAACGCCAGCCCACACTGGGCTGGGCGTGACAGTAGCCCCCCCAGAAACACATACCCCAAACAGTTAGGACCCCCTCCCACGGCCCTCGACCAGGCAGAGACTCCGCCTGTGGCCTCCGATCGTCAGGCAGCCAGTCAGTCCCCAGCAGTGGTGGAGTTTCTGGGGTTGAGGACTCATGAGCAGGCGTGGCCGTAGGCCCTGGCGTGAGTGTAACAGGAGGCCCAGGTGTCATATTAGCAAGAGGCCCTGTCATATGCTGTGCCCCTGTCGTAGGCTGTGCAGGGGGCCCTGTTGTAGGCTGTGCAGGGGGCCCTGTCTTTAGTGTTGCAGGGGGCCCTGCCTTTATTGTGGCAGGGGGCCCTGCCTTCAGCATTGCAGGGGGCCCTGCCTTCAGCGTTGCAGGGGGCCCTGTCTTCAGCATTTTAGGGGGCTCTGCCTTCAAGCATTGCAGGGGGCCCTGCCTTCAGCATTGCAGGGGGCCCTGTCTTCAGCGTTGCAGGGGGGCCTGCCTTCAGCGTTGCAGGGGGCCCTGTCTTCAGCATTGTAGGGGGCCCTGCCTTTAGAGTTGCAGGGGGCTCTGCCTTCAAGCATTGCAGGGGGCTCTGCCTTCAAGCGTTGAGGGGGCCCTGCCTTCCACGTTGCAGGGGGCCCTGCCTTCAGCAATGCAGGGGGCCCTGTCATCGCCATAGCAGGAGCAGAAATCTGAGGCTATAATGCTTCCTCAGTTAGCCGGACGGCCTCTTCCAGGTTCTCTGCTCCAGCTATAAGGAAAGCCTCCTCCAGCGTCATGTCTTCCGCATCCTGCTCCACCAGGATCTGCCGCAGGACCTCCAGCTCTTCATTCCCAAGTGGCTGAGCTGGGGCCTGGTGTTGTGCCTGCTGAGCTGGGGCCTGGTGTGAAGCCGGGCTGATCTGGGGCCTGGGCGTCTGCAGCCAGGGCCTGATAGAGAGGCGGCAGCATCAGCTCTAGATCAGCGAAGGGCCGCGTGGTTGGTGGTACATCTGAATACACCCACCATGGCGTGTTGGTGGGTATCCATGGTGCCCCGCTAGCCTCTGACGAGACTGACGCTGCCAGCCCTGGCTGCTCCTCCTTAATAGGCCTGGCACTGGTGTAAAAGGAGTGTGTAGTGGGTTGTTGTGTGTGTAGCCCTACCCCACTACGACCCTCACAGCCCGCTTGGCACCCCCCCAAA
Source organism: Umbra pygmaea (assembly GCA_016801145.1). Taxonomy (NCBI): domain Eukaryota; kingdom Metazoa; phylum Chordata; class Actinopteri; order Esociformes; family Umbridae; genus Umbra; species Umbra pygmaea. Next base: position 4,974 of record JACXGM010037484.1, read on the forward strand.
AAATCCAGGGGATTTTCCCCAGGTAGTATCTTCAAGTCCTCCATTTCCTCTTCAAAATCCTCCTCATCAGAGGAAAATAGTCCCAGCTCCTCATTTATATGGGGGTATTCCCAGGGCTTTGTTGAGGTTGTTATTGCCAGCTGGAAATATCCCCCATAGAGCCACATAGGAGGTGTGTACCCGAAGTACTGGTAGAACCTCTCCTCTTCTTCCTCAGGTTTTTCTGTCTGTGATCCTTGTCTCTTTTTGAATGGGTCAGACATTCTGTAACGTCTTAGGTGGGTAGGTGGAGCAAGAGAAGGATACCACGGCAGGAATGCTGGTAGTTGACGATTGTTTATAATATCCAATGACACTTTCCCAACCAGTGCACACATTAACAAACTGCAGGGTATGCACAGAGAGATGTACTGATAATATATATAGCTTACATGTTCTTGACAGCGGCACGGAATGCTGCTGGCTAATACACAAAGTATCATGTGCACAATGACTGCACTAACGGGACTTTTCACAGCGGCATACATCTTCCCCGGACTGCAATGAGCCAAAACCCATAGGTATTTTGATATATATAAACGTATTCCGTAGAAGAGCGTACGACACTACTGGACTATAATAACACACATGAAAGTCAGAAAACGAAACACAAACCAGGAATTTAATACAGAAACTAATGACAAGATTCAAGTCTGGTGTGGGTTGTTGGCTGTAAGGCAAAAGCAATGGAATGGTGGAATGTGAGAGTAACTCATGTCAGAGTAAATTAATGACATTATGTGCCAACATATCTTCAGCAGAAATGGCAAAAGAACTCACTTCCCATATTCAAGTAGAAGTACAAATACTTGTGTTAAAAATTACTGTGGTAAAAATTTATAAAAGTAAAATAGCCTCGCGAATGACAACCATTTTTAATGCAAAGCTACCTGGACCAAACAAATGTTACTAGAGTGCAAGCTGAGAAAGCCGTAAAAAAGGCTCTTATGTGCCATTGCCTACATTTTAACTAGATGTCTGCCAATAGGCCTAAAACATCACATATATGATTATTGTGACAGAGACTGGGACTCCAGGTTAATAAGATTCTGACTGAGTAGCAAGTTATTAATTAAAATGTGATTCTGTGAGAATTCACAGATAAAGTTTCTCTCTTTTAATCTTCCCCTTAACATTTGAAGGAATCTACATGTATGTGTGTGTGCAGGGACGCTGACAGGTTGGGACAACTGGGATTGTTGTCCCAGGCCCAGTCCTGTGGAGGTCCCAAATTTTGTTTTTGCACAGTCATATTTATTTTACCGGGGGGCCCTAAATCTTTAAATTAATTGGTTTATTACATTGCATCTACATGTTGTCATTTTGAATGGGATATTAAAAGTATGTCCTGACTATCTGTGGTCAATACATATACCATGGCATATATCCTAAGACTAGGGGTGTTCCAATCTGATCCTCATACATCATGGCAAACTAATTATCCCCAGATTTCAATTGGCTAATTAATTTCCTATTCCACCTACAACTCCCCTCCTCCTGGTAAAATACAAATAAATAAAGCACATGCATTGCATTAGGTTAGAATTATAGTTAGGGTTAACATTACAAAAACAGACAAACTAACCCAATCGCAAACATCCACACTAGTTAACTCTGATTACACTCACAACTTCTCCTAGAATTCAGGATGTGCAGTGACAGCCCTTAACATATGTTCATATGTAACATAATTGCATTTGACCATATTGTTCCTGGAAACACAATTCCTGAGATATAGGGCTGCTCCAAGTATATTGTCTGTACCTTACATATCAATAAACAAGAATTAAAAAGTATTTACATTTTTTTCTGTATCCTTTTTGTCTCTTCATCTATGCAGTTAATTCAGGTGTAAACAACAAGGCCAGTCTCTTCACTGCTTCCTGTCTCATGGTTTTGTCCCTGCTACTGTCAAGACACCAGTAACATCCAAGTAATGCCTAATAAATAAACATTCTTACCTACTTTCAAGACACCAGTAACATCAAGTAATGCCTAATAAATAAACATTATTACCTACTGTCAAGACACCAGTAACATCAAGTAATGCCTAATAAATAAACATTCTTACCTACTGTCAAGACACCAGTAACATCAAGTAATGCCTAATAAATAAACATTCTTACCTACTGTCAAGACACCAGTAACATCAAGTAATGCCTAATAAATAAACATTATTACCTACTGTCAAGACACCAGTAACATCAAGTAATGACTAATAAATAAACATTATTACCTACTGTCAAAACACCAGTACATCAAGTAATGCCTAATAAATAAACATTCTTACCTACTGTCAAGACATCAGTAACATCAAGTAATGACTAATAAATAAACATTATTACCTACTGTCAAGACACCAATAACATCAAGTAATGCCTAATAAATAAACATTATTACCTACTGTCAAGACACCAGTAACATCAAGTAATGACTAATAAATAAACATTCTTACCTACTGTCAAGACACCAGTAACATCAAGTAATGCCTAATAAATAAACATTATTACCTACTGTCAAGACACCAGTAACATCAAGTAATGCCTAATAAATAAACATTCTTACATACTGTCAAGACACCAGTAACATCAAGTAATGCCTAATAAATAAACATTATTACCTACTGTCAAGACACCAGTAACATCAAGTAATGCCTAATAAATAAACATTATTACCTACTGTCAAGACACCAGTAACATCAAGTAATGCCTAATAAATAAACATTCTTACATACTGTCAAGAGAACAGTAACATCAAGTAATGCCTAATAAATAAACATTCTTACCTACTGTCAAGAGAACAGTAACATCAAGTAATGCCTACTAAAATAAAGTTCTCGCTCGCTAGCAAGAAGCAAGTCGAGAGTTGGTTGTTAATTATGTTTTGTAAACTGAAGATGTGACAGTTGAACAGAATTATTTATTGTCATGCAATTAGAGTAAAATCCATATAGGTTTCAATCACAAGTCAATTCTATTTTTGTGCAGATGAAAAATTTTGAGTTGATATGCAATTTAGTATCACTTGTTATTCCGATTCTTACTTATAAAGTAATAAATATATATTTTTGTATTTTATTTTTCACATGAATTAAAAAAGTAACACATTGAACTATTATTTTAATCTCCAATATATATAGAAGTAGAACTCTGCCTTTTCTCAAATTAAATTTAAAAAATTAATCTTTATTCCATGTCTTATTTTGGTTAAGTCACATTGTTGTGTTTCTTAAATTAGTACTGTACGAGTGAGAAGATATGATATGACGGCCAATGACTTTCTGGCTTTACACAAGTTGAAAAAGCAGAAACAATAGTACACTAAATGTACGGGTAGATAAAATGTGCATAGTATATTGGAATGGAGTAAAACCGGTTTAGTTTCTTTACATTTAACTGGATGTGTGGTATGTATGGAAACTGTTTACACATTATTATTTATTTAGAATATGATATAATCTTGCATAGCTCTATTTTCCATAGACATGAATGTATCACCTTTGCACTGTGTTTTTTTGGTGTGAGTGTGTGTGTGCATGACAATATGACTCAGATCCAGTACATGAAGCCAACTGTTACTATTATCATTGTAACAATGTAAATATAGCCCACTGTTACTATTGTCATAGTAATAATGTAAATGTAGCCCACTGTTACTATTATCATTGTAACATTGTAAATGTAGCCTACTGTTACTATTGTCATAGAAGTAATGTATATGTAGCCCACTGTTACTATTATCATTGTAACAATGTAAATGTAGCCCACTGTTACTAATATCATAGAAGTAATGTATATGTAGCCCACTGTTACTATTATCATTGTAACATTGTAAATGTAGCCTACTGTTACTATTATCATAGAAGTAATGTATATGTGGTCAACCATTATGACTATCAGAATAATGTAACATCGCAGTAGTATGTATTGTATTATGCATAATTAATAGCTGTAGTGTATTATGTTGGCGCAAATATAATTATTCCAATAAACAACGAATAAGGAATCTTTTTAGAAATTATAAGGATATCGAGTGCACTCATTCTGCTTTGATCCTTAGCAAGGATTTTTACATTTGATGTATTATTTTATATTATAATTTTGTATTGCATACCTGCTACTCACCATGTAGCAACTGATGGTTTGCTTAATGGTTGTGTGCACATTCATATAAGGTAAAGTCTCACTAGGACTCCATCTGTAGAAACAAAAATGAAGCCACATCAAAAAGATTATTTTAGAAGGGGGCAAAGTATAGCTGGAAGGTTACTGGTCTGAATGACTCCAGAGCGATAATAGGCTGACATACTGTCACCTAAGTAGGCAACCAGTTGCTTGGATGTTGTCCTTGAACTGTGATCATATGCTGCTTAATAAAATGACTCACTTCCAACTAGCTGCAAATGAGAGAAACAATAATTTTGTACATATACACCAAATCATGTATTAACAGCTTAACCCTTACCAATATGTAAAAACCGAATATACAGAAAAAAAATCATTTTCAATTCAAAGAACGTGAAATATTTACATGAAACCTTTTTGCCAAAATGCTTTAGATGCTTCAATGCTTTCAAATAGCATATTTTAATGGCATCTGTCATGAAACATGCCTTCCTAAAATTTGTGGGGAACTTTTCATTCCACAGTGATAATATTAACTTATAGTACCCTGTGGGTTATTGCACAGACAAAAATAGATACAGAAAAATGTCACACTGAGCAAAACAATTTGAAGGAAATTTATTTTCAATGGCTTTTCATCATATTTGCTATGTGGGTATAGTATGTGTACAGTTTTGTTCTGGTCAGTACTTTTTTTTAATCCAGGCTTTCTTGAAACCCCACCTCCAGCCAATGTTTCACTTACAGAATATATATTTCATACAGTGGGTATAGAAAATAATCACCCCCCTGTAAAATAATCATGTTTCTTTGCAGCCTGAATGTAAGACAGACACAGTTTTTGTTTCATTCAGCTGTATTTACTCATTGCAACTTATAACATCCAAGTGAAAGTTATAACACCAACATGTCAGAAAACAATAAATAAAAAAACAATCACTGAGTTGTAAAAAGGATCACCCCCTTGTTTCAGTATTTTTTTGCAGAACTGTTCAATTTCAGTTAAATTTGATGGTGACCATTTTTGGACTGCTGTCTTCAAGTCATTCCACATATTGTCAATGGGGTTTAATATGGAGATAGATTTGATTAAAAAATATTGCAAATGTGCAGACTACAAGTCACAAATACATTCTACAATTTGTAAGTGGAGAACACGATGCACAAATAAAAGCAAGATCCACAAACAAATATCTCATGATCTACAAATGTAAAACACATTCCACAAATATAAATCACTATCCAAACAAATGTCTCATGATCTACAAATATGAAACACAAGTCACCAATATACAGGTCCTTCTCAAGAAATTAGCATATTGTGATAAAGTTCATTTCTTTCTATAATGTAATGATAAAAATTAAACTTTCATATATTTTAGATTCATTGCACACAAACTGAAATATTTCAGGTCATTTATTGTTTTAATACTGATGATTTTGGCATACAGCTCATGAAAACCCCAAATTCCTATCTCAAAGAATTAGCATATTTCATCTGACCAATAAAAGAAGTGTTTGTAATACAAAAAAAAAGAAGAAAAAGTCAACCTTCAAATAATTATGTTCAGTTATGCACTCAATACTTGGTCGGGAATGCTTTTGCAGAAATGACTGCTTCAATGCGGCGTGGCATGGAGGCAATCAGCCTGTGGCACTGCTGAGGTGTGATGGAGGCCCAGGATGCTTCGATAGCGGCCTTAAGCTCATCCAGAGTGTTGGGTCTTGCATCTCTCAACTTCCTCTTCACAATTTCCCACAGATTCTCTATGGGGTTCAGGTCAGGAGAGTTGGCAGGCCAATTGAGCACAGTAATACCATGGTCAGTAAACCATTTACCAGTGGTTTTGGCACTGTGAGCAGGTGCCAGGTCGTGCTGAAAAATGAAATCTTCATCTCCATGAAGCTTTTCAGCAGATGGAAGCATGA
>JACXGM010037485.1:0-11091 GCA_016801145.1 Umbra pygmaea
AACATTTCTTCATCTGATGAGTCGAAGCTATACTCACTCCCAGAGTCAAGACAATCAAGCACTTCGGAGTCACTTTCTCTGAAAATTTCCTCCAAAGCTTCTTGAACGTGGATATCTCTCTTCTTGGACAAACTTTTTTCACCTTTGGGAGGCATCTTGTAAAAGTTTGAAAACAGAAACTCTTGTCTTGCAAACTTTCCCTTGCGTAACGAATACCGCTGTTCAACCGCTAGGCGTAAAGCTAGTAACCAAGAAACAAGAAATAATTTTACGCGCGACTGCAGCTTATATTCTGTGTTGATCCGAAGGATCAATACTATTTGACTGAACAGCCCTGCTCATTGGCTCTCTAACAAGATTACATTCAGATGATTCGGTTATGATTTGCTTTCATTACAGTCACTCAAGTAAGTACTGTGACATCATTTCTGTGCGTAATGACAGAGGTACTACACAGACGTAAAATGACAAATCAGATTTTTTTTTACATCTACGTTACCTAAGGTATTCAAATCAGGAAGTATTGGGTGGCTCGGAAACGTTTTAGATGGTGTATTGTTCGGAAATAGTTGGGTGAGTCTTCATACACAACGTGATTTGCGGTAAAGTTACATGATGTTTCTGATTGTTTTCACATAACAAAATTGATTATAACAAAGAAAACAATGCTTCATTTTATTGCTGGGACCCTTTTGACAACGAATCCGAGAAAGATAGCTGACTGTAAGTACATTTTTCTTTGTCAGCCATGAATGTATTAGCTCAGTCCCGGTTTTGTTTACATTGCACTCAAGTCACATAATAACATGGCTTTTTATTGTTGTTATAGCTATTGTAAATCGGATATGTTTGCTAAATTCGTGAAATTCTAAGCTTTCTGTACATATAAGCCATGTATATGCAGAGTTAAATCTGCACTTGTGAGCAATGATTCTATTCACCTTTTGGGCCAACTCTCCCGCGGCCGGCATCGTGAGTTCGAAGAGGTTAACAACTGATTCTAACTCAAGTAGTCTATCTTACTTCGTCATAATATGTTTTCCTGTTATATGTCATGTTGGTATCATGTTTGGTTTCATTGCTGAAAAAGCATCTGCTTGTAATTTTGATGGGAGCTAATTAAAACAGTGTTAGGATATATTCCATGCTGTTTTACAAACAGATTATTATAAAACTAATTTACAAATGTAAAATTAACTGCTAATAAAATAAATATTGTGGAATAGGTTACAACAGTAAAGTTTTAGGCTACACCTCTCAAGTGTGAAATTACCTACTATTGGACATCTAAAAGTAGCCAGATAAAAATTGTAGTAGGACATCCAATACACTGATTAGCAAAATATGTCAATCATCTGAAAATCATTCTTCTCACAGACTTGTTTTCACAACATGTCTCTTTTGTAATTTGCCTAATAAGACTTATTAATGATGAATTTGATGTACTTAAGCAATATAGAAGAGGCAATTGTGTTTTCTTTTTTGAATTGGTAGAATTGGCTGGTAATATTAGGGCATCCACCAGCCACAGTGGCTAAGATAATTTCCCAGCCTGGTTACGATTTGAACTGCAACTGGTTGATATGGCAACCTTAAAACGGTAGCTAAAACTTTTATTTCACATCTTGTGTCTCGGTCACAGAAGTAAAAACAGATGTAGCAATAAACCATGATATTTCTAACTGGGAATACATCAATTATCTTAGAGAATGTTGTCAAACATGTTGCCTAAATAATTTGAGTGACTGTAGTAGTACTTGTTGCCAGTGACCAACATTTTTGTTTGAGGCCCTGTTGTAAATGTGATGTCATTTCACGTTGAATTTAATTGCTGCTTTTAGGAGCAAATGAGTTAGGTCATTTTCTAGATGGCACTTGATGCCCTGGCCAATGACCTTGGTGCCATTGCAAAAATCCCTCCCTGAAAGGGAAAAGTTAAAATAAACTTTTTTAGCCTACATTCCCTGCTTTCAAAATGACACTGGGGAAAAATGTATAGGGCTATTGCTTGTTTCCCAGAAATACAGACATTCATGTAAAAAAAAGCTTGTCAGGTTCGGAGAAGTAGTTTTTGGTATTGGACAAGTAAAAAATTGATTTACTTGTCCAAAGGACAAGTGGCCAATAAAGTTAATGTCAAGCCCTGGTATGCATCAATGCATAAACAGATTAATGTACATTTGCATAAACTAATGTGTGTACATTTGTCCATTAATGCAGAAAATCGGTCAATTCAAGTGAACAACGGCTCAACTGGGCAGTAATTTTGCTATACAACTTGTTGAGTTGAAGAGTTGTCACATATCTGGTATTTCACTGAAATGCTCTAGACAAGAACAAGAACATAATACCATCTTCTTAGTAGTGTCCATATATTTCCAACTTCAAAGCGAAGTATAAACTCAATGTATTTAACAAATATTTTAATTTAGTACTGTCATTAATGTGCATTAATGGATTTAAATACATTATAAGTACACCTCGTCGATATCCTTTACACAGTAACGCGAACACCTAATATAGGTAATGTGTACACATAAATGCATGAACAAATGGACTAATATAAATAAATGCATAACTGTACAAATAAATTAATTTATGTATTTGGTAAATTGAATATCCTAAGAGCACATGTGACAGCAATAAACACTAACTAGCTGTTAGTCCTCTGTAGCCCTGCCTACCCTACTATTAACACAACACCATGATTGCTTTTCTACATTAATTTGAAAACTCTACAGTAAATAAATTATTATCTGAATCAGGTAACCTGATATGTTGCATCCACTGACTCCTCATGGTATCACTCTTGGGGAAACGGTGGAAACGACAGGAGTTGACGTTTGAGCGGTGATTGTAGTCAAGAAGCTCTGCGCCATGTTGTAACGGTAACAGGTTACACACACACATAATATGGTGAACACGATAAAATTCAATACAAACTACTGCTATTAACAACATTACGTTTGCTGTGTTTGGAGGAAAAAGTACACAAGGCTGTCATCGGATCGGAAGTTGTTCAAGAGAATCTTTCTTTCGCCCTAGTGTATTCTTGTTTTGTCTGGTATTACGGCATTTCGTATCCAGTTTATTGGTGCATTAACGCCACCTTTAGATCCAGAGTGTGAATCACCCCATACTTTCCTCCACCCACCATCTATCCCTGACCACTTCTTCATCATTCCGTGCCATCAATCACATTCTATTAACCCATGTATCTCTCAAATAAAGCTAAAAGCACTCTGATTTGAGTTTTATCAGTCCTGTGTAATCTTCTGCACCCCTAATTCCCTCACTGTCTCTCTCTCTGTATCCCATAGCCTACCTCGTACTAGCTACTAGCTACTTATAACGATGTGCTCCACTGTCTCCTCATCCTGACATCCCAGACACAAGCCTGTCAGATGTCAATCATTTTATCATGCCATTGTGAAAAAAAATGTTTGACTTGGCATACTTCTTTATGCATTTAAAGGTACAATAGGTAATATCAATCAAAACAATAACAAAATACATACTTTGCATTGAAAGAAAACATTACTATACATATATTATATATATTTTCTAGTTGTGTACTTATATTATCCTAAATGTTTCCACCAACTTTCAAATCCAGAGAAATTTGTAATTTAATGACGTCATATAATATAGTTGCTCTAACATAACATGAATAAAGTTATAATAATTTTAACAATACATTACTTTGTCAGTGAACATTTTTTCTGCCGGAGAAGCTAGATTGGAAGGTTGTCATTGACGACGATAACAAAACCCATGATCCCACGCATCTTCCCGACGTCATCCAAGTACATCTTTTGCTATTGTTTTAATCGAGAGCCCCCTGGCGGCCAAAAAATTACACATTGTACGTTTAAACATTGGAAAAATATGTGCAAAATTGCGTGTGATTTACAGCTTTTTCTCTTTTATGGCTGAAATGGCATGTACGGGTGGCTATATGTACTGGGACAGAAATTCTCTCTCGATTTATCGGCTGGGCCAGAGCGCAGTTTTGCGCTCCTTTGGATGCAACAGCCAGTCCATTTTAGCCTACTGTCACGTTTTTTTATACGTCCAGGACTGTAACTGCCGACCGGCCGTCAAAGTAAAATATGACGACCCCCCGTTTGCCATGGAATGGACCGGACGTTCGGGAAAACTCTCGAACCTCCCGATGGCCAGTCCGTCCCTGAGGTTATTCCCATGCAAGTTGTAGGCTACAACAGTCTATTGATGAACAGAGTCGTTTTGGAACCTTTGGACAGAAACATCTTCAAACTGTCCTGTCAGCAGAGTGTCCTGTTTCATAAAGGGCTTTGAAATAAAAACACAATCATAGGCTACACTCAACACACATGCTAAACACAATCATAGGCTACACTCAACACACATGCTAAACCAACCTCACCTCCTCCGCACTGACCCTGAGCACCGGAGCCCCACAGGGCTGCATACTCAGTCCCCTCTTGTACGCCCTGTTCACATATGATTGTGTGTGGCCACACACAGTTCCAACATCATCATAAAGTTTGCTGATGACACAACCATCCTAGGTCTCATCTCCGACAATGATGAAACCGCTTACAGAGAGGAGGTAAATGCCTTGGCTATATGGTGCCAGAGCAACAACCTCTCTCAACATCAGCAAGACTAAGGAGATGATAATGGACTTTAGGAAACGGCAGAGGGAGGGTCTTGCCCCCATAAACATCGATGGAGCTGAAGGCGAGAGAGTTCCAGAGTTCAAGTTCCTCGGTGTGTTCATCAGTGACGACCTCACATGGTCCCGTCAGACAAGCTCGGCAACAAAAACTGCCCAAAAGCGCATATACTTCCTGAGGAGACTCAAGAAGTTTAGCATGTCTGCCAGGATTTTAATAAACTTCTACAGGTGCACCATTGAAAGCATCCTCTCAGGTTGCATTATAGCATGGTACTGCAGCTGCTCCGCTGCTGATCGTAAGGCCCTTCAGAGGGTGGTGAATTCAGCGGAGCGCATCATAGGCTGCTGCCTCCCCTCCGTGCAAGGCATCTACCACAAGCGATGCCTGAGGAAAACACAGAACATTCCAAGAGACCACAGCCATCCAGGCCGTGACCTTTTCTCACTGCTGCCATCTGGGAGACGTTACCGGAGCATCAAGGCACGGACTACCAGATATAAAAACTGTTTCTTTCCGCAGGCCATTCGGCTGCTCAACATGGAACATTGATCACAAATCACAAATCATTTCTTGAGCCCTGACTTTCTCTGGTCACTTTATCCACTTTACATCTGATGTAGCAGAATTCAATGCACCTTTAAAAGTAATTTTCCATGCCATATTTTATAATATTTATTACTTCTGCTGTCATACACTCTCCGGACCACTGCTCAGTACATAGTGTATTTTGTTATTATTATTATTATCGTTTTAAAAATTCTTTATATTGTATATAACCTTTTTAAGCCCTCTGTGTAGAAGTGTCGAGCCTTGTCAAAAGAATTTATCTGCATAGGATGATGTGATGTTATCCGATGCATATGACAAATAAACAACTTTGACTTTGACTATTAGGGGTTAGCCTAATAGCTACTCTATGTGCATATACTACGTTTTTTGTCCTCAATCCTTTTTTTGGAAAATAGCTCATAAAATAGAAAACGTTATCTTAGTGTAGCCTAGTTTGTGTTTGTCTCCTGAGGTAAAACAGTCTGTCTGGTAAAAAAAAAGTCTGTCTCCTGAGTTAAAAATGTCTGTCTCCTGAGGTAAAAAATTCTGTCTCCTGAGGTTAAAGTTATAAAATGTATTATACAAACTATTTTGTTCAAAATTAAGATGTAATATTAACATATAGGCTATTAACATTAAAATTTAGTTAACAATAATTATCAAAATCAGCAAACTGTATAAATATTAAAATAATGTGAGAGGACTTTAAACTGCTGTGGGTAACTGTAGGCTAATAGCCACGATAACAATGATGTCTCGCGCAAGGAGAATCATCAGTGGAGGGAAGAACAAATTAGGAACATCAAAGCAACCAGAACATTCCATTCAGATACATTTTGACAGAAAATGTCTGAGAGAAAACTAGGTGCTTTTCCCCTAAAGTCCATCACATTGGAGCACGTAGCTATAAAGTCATACTGAAACTGTTTGGGAAGATGAGCTTCAGTTTCAGAACCATGGACATCTCCAAAAAGAAAAAAAAAGAGATGGAGACGTTATGGCTGCCTCTCGCTAACTAGACGATAATAAATACCACTAGGCCAAGTATTTAGGCTGTTAAATAACCAATGACATTTCGGACAAAAATAACACAACATAATAAAAAAATAATGCGAAAGGACTTTAAACCGGTGTGGGTAACGGTAGGCCACCAGCCGCCATTACTGTACCAGCAGACATTTGAGGATAGAACGACAGCGATAAAGCATAAGCTTCAGTCGCTCGCGGGGACACGAAAATAAAACTCCCAAAGTTTGACAAAGCATAGTAGCATAGTCCATAAATCTGAGGCTGTATGCTATTTTACTATTGTGTGCGTTCTTATTCTTTCTGTTATATTGATTTGTTTCTTTCCTTGTTGTGTTTATTTGTTTCAGAATGGCTTTGAATAAAATCCTGAAAGCTAGACCGGAGACATCGTACTATATGCCCCCGCCTATTCATGTTGCAGCCGTAACAAGCAAATCGGAAAAAATAGTCCCTCCTGGGGCCTCATTTATAAAGCTGGCGTATGCACAGAATAAGACAAACGCATCTCTCTACGCAATAATTGGGATTTATAAAAAGCAAACTTGACGGGAAAATGTGCAGTCCTTCACGGATACTCTGACCCATGCGTACGCACAAAAACGGGTGAAATGAAAAATGGCGACACCGCCGGCAGATGTGTGAAACACGTGAAGCTGTCTGAAACTGCAGACCGTTGTGTAGCTAAGGAATACAAAAGAAAGAAAACAAGATTGTAGGCAACTTAAATGCAAACGAAGACATATTTGCAAAAAGAACACTGAAACATGTTCTGTAATACTTTTGGCATATGTTATGTAATTCATCCTCATAAATAATACGGTAAACAAATATCCTTGTCGATACGTCCGTCTGTCCGAGCAGACATACATTCGATTAGATAGATGTCTTCATTGTCCACTGGGGAAAGTGGACATTCCAGTGAATTAATTCCATTTGCGCATAATCCCATTTACAATTACATGACTACCGACATCTGTAGCTGATCAGATGCAATCACCTGCATGGTCATTAAAAGCCATGATGCCAACCCAATGCGTAATGACGCACAATGGCTGATCTTGCGCTGTTAGAAGATGTGGCAAATGGAAGGATTAGGAGGGAACGCATTTTCAGACAGCAAGAAGACTTGCTGGCAGACGAGGACGAATGGCTTATGAGCCGGTTCCGATTTCCTCGGGGCGTCCTGTTGGACCTCTGTGCTTTATTGGGCCAAGCGTTACTGGCGACTGGCACTTTCCAGAGGGAATTGGCTGACAGGTCTGGGATTTCTCAGACAACCCTTAGCCGGATTATGCCAGACGTGTTAATAGGTGTTATTGGTTTGTCGCATGATTACATAAAGTTTCCTTACACTGGGGGTGAACAGGCGAACAAAAAAGCGCAATTCGCAGCTATGTCTGGTTTCCCAAATGTAATCGGTGCTATTGACTGCACTCATGTTGCCATAAGGGCACCAAATGAGAATGAAAATGCTTTCATTAATCGAAAGCATTTTCAATCGATCAATGTCCAAATAATTTGTGATGCAGACATGTTGCTCACTAATGTAGTAGCTCGGTGGCCTGGTTCAACCCATGACTCACTTCGTTTTAAGACACAGCAGTTTTGGGCACAGACTCGAGGCTGGTGCTGTGCGTGATGGCTGGCTTCTAGGTAAGTTTGATTAATAGAAATATTGCACATTTTTACTGTACTTCAATGTCTTTATCTCTTCACTATCTTTCCAGGGGACAGTGGATATCCCCTCAAGCAGTGACTGCTTACGCCTTTCCTCAACCCACAGAGTGCAGAGGAAAGGCACTACAACATGTGCCACAGCCAAGCTCGCGCTATAGTGGAGCGCACCATCGGGCTGTTTAAGGGCAGATGGTGCTGCCTCGACTGCACTGGAGGGAGGTTATTGTACACTCCTGAAAAGGTGTGCCAAATCGTGGTTGCATGTACTGTGCTACACAATGTGGCACATCGTAAAAACGTGCCTGTACCCCCTGACGCCGATGGCTGTGTTGGACCCGACCCTGACCCCCATCCCCTGGCATTTGAGCCAAATGCTGCTGCTGTGCACCAGGGTTTGGAAGTTATGCAACGCTTATGAAGAAGAACAACAAAGGTATGGGAACATAATAATATTTATTCAGGAATTCTCTCATTGTTGTGTTGATATCAGACAGAACACTCTTAATTTCTCTCAATTCCTTAGCCACCTCTCTGATGGAGTCGATAATTTCGCTCTGCAATTGCAGGACTGCTTCATTGAGGACGCGACCGCTGCTGGAGGGTTGAGACGCACGTGCCGTGGAGATGCTGGGCCCAGACGGCTGCTCAGCTGCAACACCGGAACCACTGGCCTGGCTGGAACACCCAGCGACGGAAATAAAGATTATTTTGTATGAATGAAGTGTCATTGTGTAGCCTAAATAGATGTGATTTGACTGCAATCATTTGACTAATTTCACTTACCTGTGTCATCCGGTGCGTCAGTGTCCCCCTCCGCCTCACTCACCACTCCACTTAGAAGGGCTTTCCCGATGATAGCCGCGAGTCTTTCATCAAGAGGGGTCAGCTCCGGGTTCCCTTTTCCCCCACCTGTGGCAGACACTTTGGCGATGAAGCGCTAGACGCTTCTTGGCATCGACTTTGATGTCTGACCACTTTTTTTAATGTCGACCACGGTCCGAGTTTCTGAAGCTGCGGCATTCACAGTGTCTGCAACCTTTTGCCACTCCAATGGCTTTGTGGCATTAGTAATTGCCACACTGTGCCCTCCAAACAATATTTTCCTCCTCTTTTCCATCTCGCCAACAATTATTTCTACTTCACATTGAGAGAAGTTTCTTTTCTTGGTTTTCCTCTCTCTGTTCGCCATGATTTCTCAATCAATTAATATAAATTTTGGGGCGTTTCACTGACTATTAATGGGCAATTATAGGTGTGACATGCAGCCGCAAAAGCTGCGCCAAATTTAGAGTTGATTGTGATTTATAAAGGGAAAACGCATAGTTTTATAAATCTGAATATTTCTTTGCGTACGCACGTCCTATATTTCGTCCGTACGCCACTTCTGACGCAAATCCACCGCAAAGTTTTATAAATGAGGCCCCTGGTGTTTCGAAGACGGGGCGGTGAGACCACTGGTCTCGAAAGAAAATAACATTTTAATTTAATGTGATGGCAATTCCGTCAGTAAAATTACACTGTATTAGGAATTTGCCTCCAAAGTAAATATTGGTTTGAGTTATATAATGAGGTGGTACACACTGTGGGGCCAGGCGCCGCCATACACAATCAATATAACAAAGGAGACACAGTTTTTCCGTTCGGCTCCGCTGGAAGTGGCAGATGCGCTACGGGAGGAGGCAGAGAATCTCCTCTGCCCAAACTCAGATGGCACGGCACTGGTGGACGCTGTTAGGGCAGAGGGGTTTCTAAGCATTCAAGGAGAGGTTGTGGAGGTCAGTCAATGAATTAAAAAACATTATGTTCACTGCGGTGTTGTGAGTAAATCGTGTTGTAAGTAGCCTCTAAAAAGTGTAGCCTGTTTAACACTAATAGCTACATTGTCTGTGTTTTTCAGGTCTCCGCGATAAAACGGGTCCAGGTGGGAAACTGTGCCCCTAAAGTCCATCACATTGGAGCAGGTAGGTATAAACCAATACTGATACTGTTTGGCAAGATGAGCTTCAGTTTCAGCACCATTGACAGCTCCGGAAAGAGCAAGAGTGATGGAGACTTTATGGCTGCCTTTTGCTAAATAGACGAAAATGAATACCAATAGGCCTAGTTGAAAGGTGGTCCTGTATAATGTGTTATAGATTGAAAAGACCCATCTCTGTGACAAGTGTTTCTTAAACTCAGTCTATTAAGATGGGATACCGTGTCTCAGCCTGGTAATTGAGAATCACAGACCCCATATCAAGTCGAAATACAAAACTTACACGGACTACTCAACTGACTGAACATGGGATGTTTTTTGTTATTATTATAATCTGTTATAGGAGTTCTTAAAGATGAGTTGGAGAAAAATATAAATAAAGATGGGTTCTCATCAAATGTGTTTTCGAATCACGACATTAAGTTGGAGGAAGTGAGGTGGTTATAGGCAACTTAAAATTGAAGAAAGATGTTGGGGAAATTCCAAAGTATTAAAGGCACCCTCTCTTTTGTATGTGCTTTTCAGTTTGTTTAATTGCTAATTTAAATATAGTATTGTTCCCTCTACATGTACAAATCCATCATAAAACCAATCCAGAAATCAGGACAGGGATGTACTGACAAAAATGTGGCCTGGGAGTTTGGGATGAAAGTTTATTTGTTTAATGTTCATTAAATGTGAGTTTTCTGGGGGTTGGTGCATTGTGACAATTACTGTTGTCTTATAAGCCCATCTACGGCTGGGCATAATGCTTTTTTATACATGACACAATAATAAAAAACATATTCATATAGGCTACATAACATACAACCTAGCAATGCTGTGGTAATTTTATATTTAAAGGGAATATTACCCATTACGGTAACACTTTACAATAAGGGTACATTAATTAACATTAGCTAATGCATTAATAAGCACTTACTAACAGTTAATAACCCTTAACTAAGGTGCTTAATTATCATTAACTAAGGATGTTGTTGTTAACTAAGGTATTAATTTAACTTAAAGGAGTGTTCCACAGTAAATCAGTTTCATAGTATACCATTTACAAACGTTACCATAGATGATTTATGTCATATACACATCTGTTCTTTTTCAATATATCAGAGAAAAGCCGATAGTATATTTCAGTTCCTTTCGCATCCACTGGGGGGCTTCTGTATCCGTTTAAACTTGAGCTACCACAACTCCCAGAAT
>JACXGM010037486.1:0-11091 GCA_016801145.1 Umbra pygmaea
CCCCCCCCCCCCCCATCTTTCTATCCATCTCAAACAAACACAAAGGGCTCTTTGTAAATTGACCCTGGTTCTGTGTTATGCAATTGGTCTGTGTGGGAAGATCCAGGCTCATCCCCAACTCCAGTGTTTGTTTGAGTGTCTGTTTGTGTGTGCTTGTGTGTGTACCTGAGACAGAGTGGCAGCAGTGTTCCAGACTCCTGGTTAAATTTCAGATGAACACTCTCCAGCTGTCTGGTGCGAACCAACTCGTGAGGGACAATGGCTGCCGAACTCTCACTTTCTAGGCTGTCTTTACGACTCCTAGAGAATGAGAGACGGAGAAAGAGAAAGCATCAGACAGACATTGAAATTAGCACTTAGGTACAGACAAGAGACATATATTGATTGTATCAATCATTTTTTGCATACTCCATGTGATACAAAATTTATGCTAGTTGAAAACAGGGATTATAAACTCATTTTGCCACAGGAGCAGCATTCAGTCTTCATTGAGGTACAAAGTCACAAAATGAGCAAAAATTGCCTCTTCCTATTCTCGCTCTAATTTTCAAGTCTGTCAATTATCACGTATAGAAAGTTTCAATTTGGTTTTAATAAATTGAAAGTATATTGTGTGTGTATTTGGACATACTGAGGTCTGTCATGGCCTGGTCTTTGTGAGTTGATTGGCGGTAAAGCTGCTTTTGTGTTGAACTCTAGTCCTTTCCTTAGGGCTTCGCGGATCTGCTCTGTGTCTGCAGGGGAAAAACCACCGGACATAATTTGGGGGAAAAAAAAAAAAGAGTAATAGGACAACACTAAAACACTTAGCAAAGACTTAATTCACCATACTGCTGGTCACTATTCAGTTTGTTTGAGAAATTGTGCTGACATAAAAGTATTTGTCTCAACCTTAGGGTTGGGCTGCAATGATAACTCATTGTTTGTGTTGTTTAATAGTTGCATTAATTTTTGCACAATTTAATGAAGGGAGACAATATTTCTTGAGTTGTATATGCTAGTTGTTTGTTACCCTTTTCTGAGAGTCTTCGTGGTTGAGATCCTATACAGATGGAGCGGCTGTCCTCTTCGTCTTCTGGCGGTCGGCTAAGGTCATCCCACACACACTTGGCACTCACACCACTCAGGTTTGAGCCCTCTGTCTCTATACCCTGGTCCACACGCTCCTGCTTAGGATGAACAAGTACACACACGGAAACATGAACACTAATCCAAACACACACAATCATTAACAATAGCCTGGCGCACACACAGTCATTAACAATTGCCCCCACACATACAGTCATTTACACCAACCCACAGAGAGCAACCATTAAAAGCACACATGCAAACATTAACTGTAGCCCACACACATCTTGGTAACTGCTCCTGCAGGTGGAGCCATTTGCTATTTAGCCACATATTTCATTACCACTGGTCAACAGTTAATGTGATGGAAATTGTTTTTATATGAATGTCCATACACAGACATGGTAACAAATAAAAGCCTTACTTGTAAATGAGGGTCAATGTCAAAGATGGTCTCTCCTCTCCTCATGTCTGTAATCAACCAGGGCCCTCCGGCACTGAACACAACATGGGAGGGGTGGAGAATCATTAACATGGGCTAACCTGGACCAGGACACTGTGGGTTAATATTCATGTGAAAAAAAAGGCATGGAGGCGTGTCATATTTCAAACTCACACAGGGACGCCTCGGAGTAGCTCTAGTATTCCCTGGCCATTCCATTGCTGGGCCGCCTGCAATTCTTCTGTACACACACCCACGATCTACAGAGAAGATGAGTTAAAACACACAGAAAATATATCTGTGCAAAATACAGAGTGAAAAAAACTCAGCCAGAGAAGCAGGGGCAAGTGGAATGCTATCAGACTGAGAAAAGACTGCTCATTCACCTCATCATCCCCAGATCATAGCTACAGGGTTTTGGTGACAGGGCTTTTTCCAGGGTTGCTCCCCGTCTCTGGAACTCACTGCCACAATCCATCCGAGACTCTGACTCTTATCTTCCGCTACCGCCTAAAGCCCTTTTTGTTTAAACTAGCCTTCCCATAGCCCCTTTAATGTTGTTCTGCCTTTTTGTGCTCTTTGTTTTTGTTGTTTTTGTAAAGCGTCTTTGGGTCATTGAAAAGCGCTATATAAATAACATGTATTATTATTATTATTAAACTCACTTGGAGGAAGTTCACCAGGCCAAAGGGAGTACGGACCGGCGTCATCTGAGGGTCCTCGGTGAGAAGCATGTGTTGGATACGAGACTCACTGTTGTCCAAAGGACTGTGCCACGATATGTGGTCCCCACTGCAGAATGTGTTTTCTGACAGGATAGAAGTAAAATCCTACTGTTATTTGATTGGAAAATTAACACTTACTCTACAAATGAGAAAACTCAAAAGGAGAAAGAATTGTAAGGAAAAAAGGAAATGGGAACAGTGAGTAACGGGCCAGGAGAAACACACCCTGAGTCAAGGCACACTGGACAATAGCGAGTATAGGAGAAAGAAACGGATAACCTATCCACTGTTCATCCATCCAGCACAGGGCCCAACCATGATTAAATTGAACCCAGCTGGAGAGCAGACATTGGGGTAGACTAACCTAGAGGGAATGGGCTCACACATTGTTGATATTCCCTCTGTCTGTGCCTGCCACTCCCTACACACTTTAATGTACATTACAAACAGCTATGGGATTTAAAAGACTTAAAGTGGCAAAAGCAGAGCAACACACAAGGACATATTACAGAAATAATTTGACATTTAAAGAACCAACTTGAAGCTAAAAGGCAACATGGCAGCTATTGGACAGTTTTTTCAGTTTACCAGTCAATCCTGTTGTAAGTGCTGTGAAATACAGTTTTCCTCCACAAAAGTATGTTAAAATACCACTTATCTGAGTTGGAATGTTGAAGTATTTTATATCAGGCAAATTTAAGTTTTTATTTGAGTAAAATTGAATGTCCTTGTCTTTTTCTATACTGCTAATTAGCCAGTTGATTCTCAATATTATGACACCCTGCGTTTTCCAAACCCTGTTTACTTACAGTAGGCAAGGGTGAATAGAATGACATTATTTATTAGAGTTACTTTAAAAGTAACACATCCACAGCATTAAAGAAACTTTAAATTTTAAGATGTTTGTCAACACAGACATACACCATCAGAAACAGAGAGAATTTAAGATTTGCGTTAATGTAATGGGCTGTGACAATTTAAAACCCTTTCTGAAACATTTTCTGTACGCAGAAGCATAGATTATTCTCATTGAGTAGTGGTGAAGCACACTTATCAACGCTGTTTTAATCTACATTGAAGCCACAATTTTCCCAAATCTGACATTCAAATGTCATGGGAGGATCATGTAGTAAAGCAGTTTGAAAGAGTGATTTTGGGAACCTTGTTGGTAGACTAAAAACGGGTTTCTCTGAAACATATTCTACCCAACGCATCCATAAACATAGTGTCATTTCTTACCTGACTGGAAGACGTAGCGAGCCAGGCCCTGCATTAGTTCAGCGGGCCAGGTAGGGGGTGCAGTCTCTCCCACCTCTCTCTTCAGTCTGAACGTCAGCTCAAAGCCAAAGCCACTGGGGCCTTCCTGACCTGTAAACCTGACAATGTTCAGAATATACACTTAAGTCATCAAATACGCCTCTCTCTTGAGGTGTAAAGGAATATCTTAAAAGCCCAAACCCTTTTGTTCCCATTACTTGATACTATGAAAGATTAAAACAGCATTGTAGTAGGTGACTTGCAAACATTAATACCCTCTGGTACTGGATACATAGACGTCTAGAAAATCTGAGTTGTAGAGGTGATGTCCTCCATGCCCTATATATATATATATATATATATATATATATATATATATATATATATATATATATATATATATATATATATATATATATATATATATATAATTTTATTTATTCAGAAAGTATTTAGTAGGAGAAATTAATGCTATCATACTATTGCTACAATACTCCTGGATGCAAGCTCATCAATCTACTAGGCACTAGGGCTGCAACTAACGATTATTTGGATAATCGATTAATCTGTTGGTTATTTCCATAACTGAAAAAAAATATTCCAAATTGACAATTTTAACACAATAGACCTAAATGTATGCTATAAAACATGTGCAAAACATATGCTAATTTCTTTAGTAATGTGCAAAATATGGAATTTTTTATCTTGCTTAGACTGACCTGAGATGGTAAAATTATTGTCTACAAAACAATTCTAAAAACAGCTTTTATATAACATAGTTGTACATAGCCTATAATAAGGCCTGTTAAATAGTAATTTTGTTGCTTTATGTATTTTTACCTGTTTATGCTTATTTTGACCCTAACTGTTTTTGATTAAGAATGACTTTTATTTTGAAACAGACTTTGGAGTTTCTACTGTGCGCAACATTAGACTAGTTGAAAAAACGATAAAAGTAAATCACGTAGTGAAACATTTAACAAATTAGCATCCCTGAATAAGTACAATGTTAGCATATGTTGTAATACTGTAATAAGATCTGGTTTGTGTTTTAAATTAGTTTTGCACTATAAATCTTTCTGTTTGTTTACTTTAGCACTGCCATGTCCTGTTAATGAGCTTGTTAGATTAACGTTGGCTCTACCGCATCTGCTCTACCACAAACATTAATTAGCCAGCTAGTTAAATACACTTGTCGTGCAATGTTGAAGTGGATTTGATTTAATAAACCAAGCTGGTTCGCGACAAAACACAGGCTATTTGATAAATAAGAACTACCTGCTGTGGGAGGAACTAATCGTCATTTCAAAACGCAACGCATGCTATTATTAACTTACCCTGCTGTTGACTCCCCTTTGCCTATCGCTCCAACCTTTTTTCCTTTCAAGTGATCCCTTACGGTGGTGATCCGGTGCCATGCCATTTATATTTTACAGAGTTTGCATGTAAAACTTTTTTGTTTAATTTAAAATGAAGTTCTGCCATAATATCCAAGATTTCGGTCAGACAGTTTAAAACGTTGTTTCTTAAAGTGACGTAGCTCCACCACACAGCTAGCAACAAAATAGACCCAACGAATCGATAATGAAATTTGTTGCCAACAATTTTAATAATCGATTTTTATCGATATCATCGATTCGTTGTTGCAGCCCTACTAGGCACTAAAGTGTCCCTCCATCCCGCTTGCTGGAGAAGGGCTGTGCTGTTTGTAGTAGGTTACTTTTTGTGACAGAATTTACAGTACTAACGTTAGAGTAGTAGCCAGGGCAACTATCAGAGTAACTGTTTAAGCATTTTCCATGCTAAACTATGATGTTAATACATATTTTGTGAGCAGATTTTTTTTAACTAGGTAAGCACGTTGAAAACAATTTCTCATTTGAAACAGCAACCTGGCTGAGACAAAGGTGCTGAGGTGCAGAAGACAGAGTTGCACATAAATTACACAACAAAGAAGTACAGAATAAAAATAATAAAAACAAGAACAGAATGTGCAGATTTTCAGATTAAACAATAAAAAATTTGTACAGTTAGTGCAACAAATGTTAGCATATGGACGTAGATATTTAGTAAGTACAGTGGCGTGGCAATATACTATACAGTCAATGTGATATAAGAGAGTTGTTGTCTCTGAAGAACTATTTCAGCTAAACATGTGGGGAGGGTGTTAATGTCACAATGCTGAACGCTATTCGTGTGTGTGTGCCTGTAACGTAGGAAACTTTGTACATTCTCATGAAAGCTCTACACTTACTCATGAACTCTGTTGTCTCCATACAGGTCGCTAAGTCCAAAACTGATGTAGTGCCAGTGTTCCTGTACATCTTGTGCTTCACAACCCACATTACGGTACATGCTGATGTAGTCCAATGGATCAGGACCTCCTAACCTGTAGAGACAGAGCAATGTTAAAAGTGCTAATATTTAGTGCCAATTAAACATTTTACACTGTAAAAAAGAGAAACAACACATGCAATGTCTTTGTCCTATATGTTTCATGAGCTGACATTTAAAAAAATCTTAAAATTTTCCATACGCAAAGAAAAGCTACTTTTAAATTTTGTAAACACATTTTTTTACATCCCACAAATATACCGGTAATCCCTCCACTTTATTGGTATAATATATAGAATAGCATGATCATTACACAGGTTACCTTTAGCTGGGGACAAAAGAAATAGCACATTAAAATAATAAACAACATTCCACAGAAGAATCAAGTTCAGGGAGCCTGCAACTGCCACGCTGTCTACAGGAAAGTCAAACAAAGCTTTTGCCAGAGAACTGAATGTACATGTTACTACCATTAGCCACCTCCAATATTAAGAGACCACTGCTATTTTTTCTAAAATCAACCCCATTGAAAACCTCTGTGTAACCTCTCTGTCACCATACCTCAAATATGCAAGACTGGTGGAGAGCGTCCTTTGTTTGCACGAAAGCCAATTATTATTATTATAATAAGTATTATTATTCACAACCAAACAATAATTTCTGAACTTACGCCAAGTTAACACATTAGAAATGTTGTTAGTAGTTAATGGAATAAAAAATCATTTTATCCAAACACCTATCAATAGTAAAGCAAGAGCACCTTTTTTTTCTGTGGTCTCTTAATTTTTGGTAATGGATCTAAGGTATGCAACAAACATAGGGCTGCAACTAACGATTATTTGGATAATCGATTAATCTGTCAATTATTTCTTTGATTATTCGATGAATCTGATAAATAGACTAACAAATAATTCATAACTTTTTTTCTTTAAATAAATGTTATTCCAAATTGACAATTTCAACAGATAACAGACCTAAATGTATGCTATAAAACATGCGTAAAACATATGATAAATTATTTTGTAAGGTGCTAAATATGTTATTTTTTACCTTGCTTAGACGGACCTGAGATGTTAAAATTATTGTCTCCAAAACAATTATAGAAACAGCTTTTATAGAACATAATTGTAAATAACCTTATACTAAGGCCTGTTGAGTACTAAAGTTGTTGCTTTATGTATTTTACCTGTTTAAGCTTATTTTGACATATTTACTGTTTTTGATTTAGAATTACTTTTATTTTTAAACAGACTTTGGAGTTTCTACTGTGCGCAACAGTAGTTGAAAAAAACGTAAAATAAATCACATAGTGAAACGTTTAACAAATTTGCATCCCTGAAGAGGTACAAGGTTGGCATATGTTGTAATACTGTAATGGTAAGATCTGGTTTGTGTTTTAAATTAGTTTTGCACTGTAACTCTTTCTGTTTGTTTTCTTGAGCACTGCCGTCTAGTGTTAATGAGCTTGCTAGATTAACGTAACCTCTACCGCGTCTTTTCTACCACAAACATAAATTAGCCAGCTAGTTATATACACTTGTCGTGCAACGTTTAAGTGGATTTGATTCAATACATTAGACCTTTTAAGCTGGATTGCGACCAAACACTGGCTATTTGATGAATAAGAACTACCTGCAGTGCTGTGGGAGGAAGTATTCCTCATTTCAAAATGCAACACATGCTTTTAATATGTAGTAACTTACCCTGCTGTTGAGTCGCCTTTGCTTATCGCTCCAACCTTTTTTCTTTTCAAGTTCTTTTCAAGTACCAGAGCACCAGCCTCATTACGGTGGTGCTCCGGTGCCATGCCATTTATGTTTTACAGAGTTTGCACGTAAAGCTTTTTTGTAGAATTTAAAGTGAAGTTCTTCCATAATATTGATTTCGGGCAGACAGTTATTATTAATACAATTCATAGCAATTAGGGATGCTCATTTTGGGTAATTTTCCTGACCGACAACCGGAACTCGTTA
The DNA here is from genome assembly GCA_016801145.1 of Umbra pygmaea. NCBI lineage: Eukaryota > Metazoa > Chordata > Actinopteri > Esociformes > Umbridae > Umbra > Umbra pygmaea. The sequence continues at coordinate 7,800 of JACXGM010037486.1, forward strand.
ACCGATTATTAACCGTTAACTGGTAAGATGAGATTCAATTGGCTTTAAATAAAAAATTAAATTGACGAGTGTCTGTAACCCGTTAAATATACAAAAAAATGTTTCATGTATTTGTTTTAATGTCTAAACAGCATACAGAACAGATCAACAACAGCTGCCGGGTGCACCAGCTTTGCGTATAAGTTCACTCGGGTGCTAAGTCCACACTAAGCGATACGATGAAACTAGTTAGTTTCATACTAAAGCTGTGTCGATGTTTGGTTTTACCAAACTACACTGGCGTAAAGTCCACACCAACCAAAATATTGTCGCAGAAAATATGTCGTAGACGTTTTTTTAACTTTCTGTTTTCAATCAAAGGAAAGTAGGCTTGATGCAGTGTTTACCGAGTTGTCAAATTATAGAAGGAAAACTGTCGGTGACAATCTGGAACAAGGTTGTTGCTTACAGGAGGCCTACTACAAATAAGGGCTATATTTCATTAACACAAAACAAAATGTTAATGCTTGCTATGCGTTATGTAACTAACTATACAATATCTGCCAAGCGCACCCATTCCATTGAAATTACCATTACGGTCCTCTGCGAAAATAAAGTGTGTTGTTTTTAAGGTAACATTATTTTGTCGTCTATAATGCATCAGGAGCATGTGAATAATAATATGCTTCCCAATACAATAGCGTTATACGTTTCTGTACATGAAAAAATGAAAGCGCAAGTTAATATCACAGTCATCATAAATGTCCAACGGTTGTCATTTTAAATGAAAAACACAACGCAGACGCAAAACAGACAGCCGGTATATTTCGCTCCTCATTACCTACATCTCCCCACCTTTTAGAACGAAGCGCCAGGCTCTGGTTGCGCATGTCAACGTGCCACGTGATTTAACTAATATAGGCTATATATACACATATAAAATAAAATAAACTTCTTAACCGTTTAACTGATAGTATTAATCGGTCAAATGTTTTACTTTCGGTTAACGGTTAAACGGTCAATATGAGCATCCCTAATAGCAATAATAAATCAGATTAATCAATTTCCAAATAGTTGTTAGTTGAAGCACTATTAATTAGAAACCAGCCTAGATACACAATGCTCCAAAAAAATTAAGGAAAACTCAAATCACACATCTCAAACATGGGTAAAACAGTCATACGATCGTTTGATAACTCACACTTTTTTTACGCATAAGCACATTCTTAATTCCGTTCGTAAGTACAAATTTACGATTGTTTCTATAAACGCTTGCCAAATGAGGCCCCTGGATCAGGGCATTAGTAATTTCCTGGACAGTCTGTAGTGCTACTTGGCAGATTCTGCTGCACCGATGGACTCAGGGTCCACTGCACCAGCTTAAGGTCTGACAATGTGTCTGAGGATTTCATCACGGTACCTAACAGCAGTCAGGGCTAGCACACAGGTCATTGGCTAGCACATGAAGGTCTATGCGACCCTCCAAGAATGCCTCCCCAGACCATCACTCACCCACCGAAACACTGATTATGCTGGATAATGTTGCAGGCAGCATAGCGTTCACCATGGCATCTCCAGACTCTTTCATGTCTGTCACATGTGCTAAGTGTAAACCTGCTCTGATTGGTGAAGAGAACGGGTCATCAATGGCCGACCTGCCAATTCTGGTGTTGATAAAATTATATTTTACACAGATTTTCCTAAATAGTAGATGCAAATGACAGTCAGTATAATTTCAGTCACCATCCGTAAGGGTATTAATTTAATTTAATTGAACAAACCACCCAATGAAAACAGTACTTATTTAAAAAATAAAAAACTCAAAATGCACTGTTCCAAATGACTATGCACAACAGAGTTTCAAAACATTTTATAGGTTGTAAAGAACCGAAATCGGTCATTTGTACAATTTGCAGCATTAGGATGTCATATTTACTGAAATCAAAAGCTAATTCAAATCAAACACATCTTAACAGGGCATGTTACATGTTAACATAGGACCCCTTCTTTGATATCACCTTCACAACTCTTGCATTCATTGAACTTGTGAGTTTGAGAGTTTCTGCTTGAATTTCTTTGCAGGATGTCAGAATAGCCTCCCAAAGCTGCTGTTTCGATGCTAACTGCCGCCCCCCTCATAGATCTTTTGCTTGAGGATGCTCCAATAGGGTTTAGGTCAGGGGAGGATGGGGGGCACACCATGAGATTCTCTCCTTTTATGCCCATAGCAGCCAATGATACAGAGGTATTCTTTGCAGCATGAGATGTAGTGATAGACCGATCTAATTGACTGGCCGATATATCGAGCCGATATTTGTGTTATTACTGCTGCGTTCGCCGATTTTCTCGCCATTATTTACAGACAGGTGTCCAGCTCTGTGTTGCTAGAGATGCTGCAGTTCACATGCAGACCATGCATTGCCCCTTGTTCTACCTTACTTGTTTTTACTATTTGTTAAATATTGTTTTATTAAGTTCTATAAAATGTTCCTTTTTTAAATTGAGACTTGTAAGATTTGTTATCATCATTGTGTCAATTTATGATGTAAATTGAGGCAGCAAAAGCAGTATTGGCTTCAAATATCAGCTCAAGGTCATTGGCTAAGGAAAAAAAGAAAAAAGAATGAAAAAAAGAATGAAAAAAAGAATGAAAAAAAGAATGAAAAAAATAAACTGGTATCGGCACTAAAAAATCTGTATCGGTCGATCCCTAATGAGATGGTGCATTGTCATGCACAAAGATGATTTTGCTACGCAAGGCACAGTTTTTGTTTTTGTACCATGGAAGAAAGTGGTCAGTCAGAAACTCTATATATCTTGCCAAGGTCATTTTCACACCTTCAGGGACCCTAAATGGGCCTACCAGCACTCTTCCCATGATTCCGGCTCAAAACATTACTCCGCCACCTCCTTGCTGACGTTGAAGCCTTATTGGGACATGGTGGCCATCCACACATTTTTATCAGTCTTTACATGAGTGAATCAACTTAAATGTTAAAATGTCTAGTCATATGTAATGTCTTTCATTGCTGAAATTTGAGCAGAAAATTCTTGGCAGAGGCAGAAAAAACTGTTGTCCTTTTATCAGTACTGTTAATCTTCGTTAAACACTCACGGCTCCCGGCGCTGTGTGAATGCGTTCATGTGATTGGCTTATAAGTAAACAATCCCCCACTTAGGGTGCCTTCTTGTGATTGGCTAAAACAAGGGAGATATCTGATTGGTTGCAGATCATTCACTTTTCAAAAAAATGCATTTGTGTGTCGAGCCACGTCAGGGGAGTCTCAAAATTCACTCACAAATGCAGTGACGT
>JACXGM010037487.1:0-11090 GCA_016801145.1 Umbra pygmaea
GTGCGGGGTTCGGCGAACGCTGCTGACCGGTAATGCCTCGTGCGCGCGCACGCACGCGCACACACTCACGCACGCACACACACTCTGAGGCTGACGCGCGAGGCTCGAAACGTTTCGCCGCTTTCGGTGAACGTGGGACAATTTGACCCGAAGGACATGGGACGTGTACAGAAAGGGAAGGACAACACAAGGGTTAAACAAGGTGCTGAAAGCATTCTTTAGAAATGTTGGCCCATATTGATAGGATAGCATCTTGCAAATTGTAGCCTCTTTTTTCTATATGTAGTAGAGATGAGTAGTACCCGGTTGGGTCTTCTGCTGTTGTAGCCCATCCGCCACAAGGTTGTGCGTGTTGTCGCTTCACAAATGCTTTGCTGCAGACCTCAGTTGTAACGGGTTGTTATTTCAGTCAAAGTTGCCCTTCTATCAGCTTGAAGCAGTCGGCCCGTTCTCCTCTGACCTCTAGCATCAACAAGGCATTTTTGCCCACAGGACTGCTGCATACTGGATGTGTTTCCCTTTTCACACCATTCTTTGTAAACCCTAGAAATGGTTGTGCGTGAAAACTGAGCAGATTGTGAAATACTCAGACCAGCCCGTCTGGCACCAACAACCATGCCATGCTCAAAATTGCTTAAATCACCTTTCTTTCCCATTCTGACATTCAGTTTGGAGTTCAAGAGATTGTCTTGACCAGGACCACACTACTAAATGCATTGAAGCAACTGCCATGTGATTGGTTGAGTAGATCATTGCATTAAGGAGAAATTGAACGGGTGTTCCTAAAAATCCTTTAGGTGAGTGTATGTATATATATGTGTGTGTACCACCAATGGAATCATTTTCTGTGAGGTCAGCTTGGCGTAGTGGGCTAAGTCCCTGCCTTGCCGGACAAGCTACGTCATGGTAGTCAGTGTTCGAGCCTGGCTATGGCTCCGATTTTCCTCGGACCTCTAGCTCAAGGCAGCGCAAAATGACTAAGCGCTGCCCAGGATTTGGGATAGATAAATCGGATTATCTACCTCGCCATGTTGTGGAAGTATAGTTGGTGAGCGTAATCATTCTGTGCAAGAGCTGACTAAAGTGCTCTGTGTTGAATGAGCAGTGTGAAAAGAATCAGCTAGCTCAGCCAGAGCCTTTGAGAGAGAGTTGTGTCAATGGAGTAGTCCGGTTCGTGAACAATTCTTTCTTTTGAACTGGTTCTTTTTAGTGAACCGGTCGAACCAGTTCACCAAATGATAAGCACGAGCAGCAGAGCAGCTGATATCCTGAGCATGCGTGCAGTGTACACGAAAGAACATACACGGCCTGCCTGTGAACAGTTCTTGTTCTCGAGTCAAGAAACGGTTGCAACCGTTTTTGGATCACCAGTACACTGAACCGAGAACTGTTAAAGGTACAGTATTCCAAAACACGTACTTTGCATTAAAAGAGCAAACATCACTATACCTATATTATATATATTTCTTAGTTGTCTACTTACATTATCCTAAATGTTTCCACCAACTTTCAAACCCAGAGAAATTTGTAATATAATTCGAAGACACGGGACGTTTCATTTTGTCTTCCGTCAATGGCGTCATATAACCTTTGACTGCCCTAGTTGCTTTAAGTTCCAGGCAACCGCCAAACATAACGTGAATAAAGTTATAATATTTTTAACAATACATTACTTTGTCAGTGAAATTTTTTTCTGCCGGAGACGCTAGATTGGAAGGTTGTCATTGCAGGCGATAACAAAACCCATGATCCCATGCTACTTCCCGACGTCATCCAAGTACATATTTTGTTATTGTTATGATTGAGAGACCCCTAGCGGCCAAAAACTACATTTTGTACGTTTAATTTATTAATTAAATGTTCGATTTGAGAAACGATGAGCTGATGATACTGAGCATTTGCTGAACACTATGACTGACTGGTATCTGGCGAACCATATTTATTTAATTACAAATAAATCGTAATGGATTATGCATAGTTAATGGATCATGGTTTCTGCGCTGATGAAGACTGATTTTTCACTTTGTAGCTACCTGTAAAAGATCCTTGTTTGCACATCACTGCCTGTATGTGTTTGGATGCTTTAGATGCAAAACTTAATTGTAAAGCTGATCAGATTATGAAGTTGTTTTAACTGACTGATGTTATGATGACTGACATTTGAATGTGTTTTTTCATCCTGGCCCGCGATAGACTTGACGTTGTTACGTCATCGTGAATGACGTCATTACGTTTGAGCGTAACAGAACCGGACATCCGTTTTTTAAATCGTTTTTTGAAAAGAACTGTTTGAAAAAAATGGTTCGTGGAAAATACCGAACTTCCCATCACAAAGTACAATAATGCTAAAACGTGACTCAGCTAAAATATGACTATAATAGCGATTTCAAAACTAATTCGGATTTTAAAGTTATAACCTTAGTAAGGAGCTGATGAAACAATGCTTCTCTATGGTGACATGGGTAGTACCTCACGTTGTTGAAACTATTGGGTGTAGTGTCTCCTATGAAGTTTTTTTCCTATATTTATTCAAGAGCGCGTTCTTTCATTTTGAGAGCACTTTTGTAATAATTTCCCTCAAAACCTTGCTCTCACACTCAAATAGTCACTGCTCGCGCTTGGATTTGCTGTGCTTCTGCTCAAACTAAATTCACGGACTCAGATATGTTGTTTCTTAGACATTTTTCCTGGTCTCAGCTTCAAAACTTCCCCTTGCAATCTTCTCTCGGATTTCTCCTGCACTCTCTGACTTTTTTGTCTTACAACAACACTGTCAAAATTCACCAACCAATAGAATTCCAGGTGTAGGGTTGACAAATGAAATGATCCCTTCCCCATGAAGGGTAACAACTTGCCCGATGAAGTAAATGGAGATGACGCAACTCTCTCTCTCAAGGTTGCTGGGCTCAGCAACATGTGGTTGGACATTGGACAAAACATGAGGGCCCTTCACCATCCCGCATATGTCCAGTGAGGTGCGGAGCTAACAAGTCAGGGTTAAGAAGGCTTCAGTATACTACAGCTTTCCGACATCAGTTGCGACAATGTGATGTCACGAAAGCGCCGTAACTATTTATACTCGCACGTGATGTTGGAGAAACTAGTTGCAGTCTTCGAGACACTAGTTGCAGAGGTGTGTCAACTGAGGAGAGTCTACCGACTTTGATATTTCTTTGGACTAGAAGAAGAAGAAAAAGGTAAATGATAGCAGAAGTGGCAGCAGCATTGACGTTAATTTCAACAGTGGCAAAGATTATCTTAACTGTGTTGTTATGAATCATTTATGGTTTTGTTATGAACCATTTACAGTTTTATTATGAACCATTAACTGTGTTATTATGAATTGTTTACTGTGCACTCAAACTCATCCATGCTTCCTGTTTCTGCTTTGTCGTGTGCTACTGAAAAAAAAGAGAGGTGCGCGCCCTTGGCTCACGCACTCGAAATCACAGCACGCCAGCAAAATCTACATAATTTTGACGTCACTTTGGCGCATGCCAGGTCGGGATCATCTAGTATACTGCATGTTTTAGTCGAAAATTGGACAAGGTGAATTGGGAGGGGCGACATCATACAAAAAGAAAAAAAAATGTTTTCCATATTCTCTGTTGAGGAATATTAGAAGCATTTATATAAATGAGCCCAAAATAAAGGTGAAATATTATGGATTTTCGACAGAAAGAAAAGGCTGGGCACAGTTTGTATTTATTCTTTATTATACAAGGTGGCTTGGCTTTAGAATACATTCTCATAGAAAGCAATGAAGAACATTATACACAGCTAATCAATAAACCAATCATGAGGTAAAGAAAAACAAATTAATCCCTAGAAAGCTCCTCACAGTTGTCTTAGCGGAGTTAGAGCAGCAGTGTAATGCATCTCTAAAGTTTGGTTCACAAAGCAAAGTTCAAAATAACAAATAACACATTTTTTCTTGGTGGATATTGAAGGGATCCCTGAGTATGTCTGACATCTGGTAATTATATACGTTAAGAAGTAAGATATGGTCAAACTAAAGCTACTCCTACAAAAGTTGTGTAAGGTGAATATGTCACTCAAGACAAGCTTGTGGAAACCCCTTTTGGCTTTTCCATCACTCTGGCTCATAGCATGCCCACCCCCCTACACACACAAACACACACACGAGAAGTTGAATGGTTTTCAAGGTGTCAGCAAGGCCCTGGAGGTAAAGCTACAATGAATATGGATTTGAATCATATCAACGATCTGATGTTACCAGCAGATTGATCCTCCATTCACATAAAGAATGTCTAAATCCAGCCCAGCCCTGGCAGGAGAAAGAGAGAGTGCTCCTTACAATCATGTCAACAGAGCAATCTGTCATGTTAAGAGGTGTGTACACTTAGAGGGGTTAGCTCTGCTGGCAGGTGATAACAGACAAGCTTTTCAGGGAGGGAGGGAGAGGAGAGGAGAGCAAGAAAAAGGAAAGAATGAAGGATGGAAAGAAACGGTCTGGATTTAATAACTCAACAGTGAGACTTTCTTCTCCACAAATGTTTGAGATACGAGATGTTCCTCTGGGAATAGAGAGAAAGGTAAAGTGTATGTTTGTGGGGTGGGGAGCAAAGAAATTGGATGTAAGAGAATTGGATGTATTTAGTTTTTCTTTTAATTCAACATACAACTAGATGCAATGAGATGGAGTTTAATCAACAACCTTTTCACTCTACACCCAATATAACACCCAAAGTTATTGTTTTCACATAGACAAATTTAGGTTCATGGTTTAATAAAAAAATACCTTACATATTTCTTATTTATTTTGATAGAAACCAACTCAATATATATCAAAATCAAAATTATTATTTGTGAACATAACAATTCACGTATTTTAAGTTATCCCAACATCTTGCCTTCATCCTGGTTGTAGAGGACTGTGGGTAATTCAATATTTATACATTTTTAAGAGGATTTTAGAAAAATGTTGTCCACATTTTGTATGTGAAGAGACCGTGGATTTCACCATTACTAATTTCAATGACAGAGGTGAGAGCATCACATTGTGTTCTGAACATTTTAGCTTGACTTTCCTCATCCACCACACTGATGCTGTCTCGCTATCCCTTTTCGCATATTGAAATGTAGATGTTGCATTAAAATAAATACATAAACTAATAAAAAGTGTTGAGTTAAAGTATATTTTGCCCTTTAACTTAATACTAATCTAAGTTGACATTATTACAAATTCATGTGAATTGCTGCCTTCCCTTTTTTAGTAGATACACTACAAAATATTTGAGTGTAATTTTGTGCTCGGACTTCAATTTACTGAACAAAATGTTTGTTGAGAAAACACAGTACAATTGCAGCTGTATGCCTTTTAATTGTAATCAACGTCTTTTTCTTTTTCGTTGTGGGCAGGAAGGCCCAGTTAAACAATCCCTAACACTGGAGAGTTTACCGTCTAAGAGGCTTCCTACGCCTCCCCCTGTCATCCGGGGCACAGGGCCAAGAGCACCGCTTCAGGAAACATTCATTAACAGGCTGGGCCTCGTTAGCACAACCAACACTCTTTGCACTATATGTGGCGTTCCACCTCCGAGGACATGTGTGGGTGGAGGGCCAAAAGGTGAGCGGAGGTAAGAGGCAACAGAGGGCCGGGGGGTATTATTGCATTATGACCTGGTGTCCCAGTGCAGATGAGACAAGTTATAATGGTAGAGGTTATCCCTGAAAAATATCCCCCTCTACACACACACAGCCGTACACACAAAACCTTACGCACACACGTCTTGAGAGGTGGTCTGTACAGTTCCACTCTAGTCAGTCAGCCAATAGCCAGCCGGTGTGTCTTCGGGTATGTAGAGGAGGTAGAGTCTTAACCAGGTCTCCATCACTGTGAGCATAAGGCCACATGTCCTTTTTCATTACTCTGAAACAAGCTGTATTGTAACTACAACCAATTTCCTTGTAGTCTATAAAGCTGTCCATCAAAATCATAGCAAACAGGGTTGCAGAGAGAGGTAGGTGGTTATAAGCAGAGCTGCTGGATTTAGGACCAGATGTCAGCGAGTTCCACTGCTGAGGTGGGAGGGACCCAGGACAAGAGGCCAGTAGTGCCTTACCGTGTTCAGATTCTGACCTGAGACTCTGGCAACACTTAACATCAAGTAAACATATTGCATGCACTTATTTTAAATTTCAACCTTTCCAATAGACAGTACTGTGCAAAAGTCTTAAAACTCTGTTTAAAGCTATTTATCTGAGCCGTGTAAGTAATTGTTGCGAAGTGTAGAAAACCAAACTGTGTTTAATTTTTGAGAACACACTCTTAAACAATAGACTGCCTAGAGGGGCAACGCTCAATAAGTGTACTACACTTATACTACAGTACAGACAACATACACACTAACCTGACATAAGGATAATGACCGACAACCACATTACATTAGACTGAACTTAAATACAAGGATAATGATAATTGGTTGCGGATGTAACAAACAAGTGGAATAACTCTTTAGGATAACAAAAACGTGTGATCTAATCATGTGTGTAAGGGAGCAGGGAAACTTAACCAAAACAGTGCACACAGGTTAGAAATCATATTACAGAATACAACAGTGCAAACATCTTAACATGCCCAGTCCCATAAAATGACTCTTGACATTACCCCCCCCAACGTCCCGGCTCCCGACGAGCAGGCCCCCACCCACAGTCCGTTGGATGACCCTGATGTCCCCAGTAACCATCGAAGAGGGAGGGAGGGCAGCAGATCCTCGATGAGTGGAGGGAACCCCCCCATAGAAGGCCTCCTTCCGGGGGGTGACCCAGAAACCCTAGTTTATCCCAGTTGTAGCAAAGAGGATGGGCAGAAGGCACTCTCCTCACCAAAGCTCACTGCAGACCTCACCCCGGTGATCTCTGAAACCATCATAATTTCTCCGTGGTCCCTGAAGACGCCAAACTCTTTCCTGGGGTCTCGTTGGCTGTCGTCATCACCCCGGGGGTCTCATCGGCCATCGTCAGTACCCCGGGGGCGGAGCCACTGGCTCTAATGATGAGGGCGGAGCGGTAGGCAACTGTGTGAAGGATGATACCGTGGGTCCATGCATGAAGGACAAATCACCGGATACTGGGCTGGAAAACCATGTGGGAGTGGGTATACTGGATGGCTCATGGAAGAGGCATAGGACAACCCTGGCTCATGGAAGAGGCATAGGAGGGATAGCCAGTCTGCTTCCCTCTTTATACCCACCCCTACTCACATTATGGTCTCCATCGACTTCCTCCTCCTCTGAAGACCACAGCCCCAGGTCCCCATCATCTTCCCAGGTCCATTGTACCACAGCGCTCGCCCACTGACTCCGCCCTTGGTCTGGATCCAGCCTAGAGTCCTCCCTGTATAACAGACTACAGCTCCCCCCCCAAATACAGTTTGGGAAAACTATGCCAGTTCTCCTACCAGTCGCAGATGCCCATGGGGCGTCTAGGAATTTCAGAAATATAGGGGGATCAGTGAGCGTCCCCTCCCCTGGTCGACCTATGACGTAAAGCCATTGAACACCTCTTTTTTCCTCGTCAGGTTTGGAAGTCTATCAGTAACGTTAACAGACAGTGTGTCAGTGATCTGAATACCCCTGGAGCCTATAGAAATTATTGTGTTTTGGAATCACTCAATGCCAAAAAATGACATACAACATAATAAAGCATATTGCATCATGTCTGATTCATTCCTTTAATATACACTTTAGTGAATTCTAAGGAGTGGAGAGGAGTCATTCTTGTTTTGTAAATAAAAAATTAAAACTATTTAACTACAAATGTCCATTTCAAGGTCCTATTACTGAGGATATTTTTTTTAATAACATATACATTTAAGATGTATCTCTCTCTACATAAATGAATGAAACATGTACAGTAGGAAATTACACATTGAAAGTGGGTAGACTATTTGCAGTTACTATTTACCCCCATTACAAAATAGGCTGGTGCACCATGAAACTCCCGGGCTTGTGACAGTTAAAATAAATAATAGGACCTGTGAGAGTTAAAATAAATACAAACTTAAATTAATACAACAAAAAGTAGGCAGAATCTCTTGAATATAAATTACATATTTGATATCTTGCAAGATTGCTATACAAAAAATGCAAGTGGGAAAAAATCTGTCTACTTTAATTATATGTGAAGGTCACTTACTTGAATGACAGAAGAAAATGTATATTTGTACTTTTCATAAGTTTAGCAGATTACCATTTTAGTTAGGTGCTGTCTCAGCATGTGGTACCCAAGAACACGCTTCAACTCTCAACCCCATGATTGTGACTACGAACACTTTAGAAAAACCTCAGAGCCCCAACCTGTACGTTACAGCTGTTATGGCAAATCCTGCAAAACTTTTAGACAAATTTACTACAGGGCTTCTTTAACACAACAATGTACCAAAGCAAAAAAATTTGTGTCAAAGCAAAAATCGCCTCAGTGTTGCATTATCTGGGTGTTAATATTTCTTTGATTACTCCAATTTAATCATGTATTACATTAAGTGCGTACCCATTTGATAAATTGCAATCCCTATTTATTAATATAAAACAATAAATAAACACAATGCATGACTCAATGTTATGTTGTGTTATAACAATGTGTTTGTGTGTAGAGCACATCTGTATAGGGGCTGGTATAGGTAGCATGACCCATTGGGCGCTGGTATGTTTAGGTACAGGAGTGTCTTTTAAGCTTTTAAGCTGATATTGTAAACAGGAAAATGGAGCTCAACCTATAGAAGCATGAAGGTGCCAGGAAATAGCCTAAGTGAGCTTCTGTCCAAGTCAAGCACCGAAACATACATTGTTAAACAAAGCACTTATATATTATGTTTGTCAGTATATCAATATTAACTCAATGAACCAAGTGACAGACCAAACAATTCCTTTAAGATCCATTTATTAAAGTTATAAACAAAGAGACAAATAAGTTATAATATTTTTATTTGTTAGAATTCTATCAGTGTTTGAACATTAATTTAGAGAGCTAGTACAATTTCTACTTTCATGGCTAGCCTTTCACAAACCCATAGAAACATCTTTTCGACGCCTCTCCTAGGATAGATAATACTGAGTCGGACCTGTTTGCCAATGTCATCAGAGAGCCAGTTAGCAATGAAAGTGTGCACCTTAGGATTGTTCTCTGTTATGATATCAATACATATAAACTCTTTAAAAATATACTTCTGTCAAATAACTTGACAACTACTATGTACACTACAAAAATAAATTTTCATATAAATAAATTATATGGCATACATTTATCTTTGTAACTGAAACAACATATATCCTTGCCAACCAAGACCAAAAGGCAATCTGTAGAAAACCATGGATTATTCTTTTCCTTTTAAAATCCTCTAAGAGCTATAATGAGTCTTGTAGTGTAAATGTTATATACTCTTGTTTCCTATTTAACATTAGTAAGCACTTTATACAGATCAAACTCCATTCACGTCAAAACAATAACTGTAATAGTGTTTTTCAAAAGACATAAAAATCCCTGCATTTGTTATCCACTGGCATTCATGACCAATAATGAAAAGAAAACAACAAATCAACATTTTAACATATAAAAATATAAATATCGCAAATCCAACATAAAAACATTTGAAAAAAATTAAAATGAAGGAAGTAGTTGCCAGCCATGCTTTACCTCCATTACTGCCAATGTGACATCAGGAGAATGAAAAATAAAATACAATTTCACACATGCAGCTAAAATGACCAATGGATAGAGGGCATCCTGAAAGGGCACAAACAGCTACATGTGAGAAACAAAGAACGTGTAAAAAAGGGGTAGCTTGTGTGTTTGAATGGCGTGGGGGCAGGCAGTGTATGCTGGAGCAAGATGTGAATGACCCACCCACACACCAGTCAGGTCGTTGGGGGGTTGCGGTTGTGAGTTAGGGGGGCTGGCTAGGTGAACCCTGACCTCTGAGGCCCTACCTTGTGCCATTTGGCAGTTGAGGGTTAACATCCAATTAGTGTCATGGCGTAATGTTTTGGATTGTTATGAGGTGAGGTCAGAACGGATGTCTGGGGCTACACTGGGGCCAGTTGTCTCCGCTGTCACAAACAACTGAGCGGACGGGCGGATGGACGGGCACAAACACGGAGTGTTGTGGGGCCAGTTAGTGCTTAATCCTTTAGCTCTCTGGACTGGGTAGCTTATTGGTTGGGTAGCGAGAAAGGTGGCGATGGATAGTTTCTTGTGAATAAAACATGTAATGTGGTCAAGTGCTCGGTTGAGTTGAGTAACACCCTAACCATAGCTTATAGCTAGAGATCCCATAACAGCATATATTCACGGTTACAAAAACAGAAACTGCATTTATGAATGACTACAAAGCAACCCGAACGGGCTTACAGTGAGAACTGGAAATCTCACACAACAACATCCTCCTTAATGACATTTGGTAGATTTAACTGTAATAAGGTGTATTATGTATTCCAACTGTAATATGTATTACCTACGTGAAGGATACATTTGCCCACCGCTCTACAGATACGGTTGCATAGAGCTGTGAAATTACCAGAGAAAAGGGAGAGATGGGTAATTGAGTCAGATGGACAGCCCAGGCCCACATGGCCTTTTACAGTAAAACAATCCTCAGAAAACACCAGAGCTTTTCTCCAGATGCTCCAACCACGGAGTGACAGTAAGGACAAAGACAACTCATCTTCTTCATATTTGCCCGTCTTAAATAGCACGCATAGCGTGAGTCAAAGGTCAAACATAAATTGTTTCATAACTACCACAGGTTTGTGATAAGCAAATTAATTGTTTAAAAAAAGAGCGTACCGTTATATACAAACATACACATAGACCCACACACACCTGTACCTACACACACACATACCTACACACTCGTACACACCCTATGAAGTTATTGTGTATTGTTTTACATGACGTGACCAAGTCTGTCTTTAGAGATGTATCCAATGAGAGCACACACACGCACACACACACACACACACACACACACACACACACACACACACACACACACACACACACACACACACACACACACACACACACACACACACACACACACACACACACACACACACACACACACACAC
>JACXGM010037488.1:0-11090 GCA_016801145.1 Umbra pygmaea
TATGATGGCCAGGTCTGGTGTAATAATAGTCTGATGGCCTGGTCTGGTGTAATAGTAGTCTGATGGCCTGGTCTGGTGTAATAATAGTCTGATGGCCTGGTCTGGTGTAATAATAGTCTGATGGCCTGGTCTGGTGTAATAATAGTCTGATGGCCTGGTCTAGAGTAATAATAGTCTGATGGCCTGGTCTGGTGTAGAGGTCCTGGATAGCAGTGAGCTTGGCCCCACTGACTCACTCTGCCGTTCTCACCATTTGCCGTGCATTGAGATTGATGGTGCAATGGCTATACCATGCAGTGATGCAGCCTGTCAAGATGATCTCAGAAGTGCAGCAGTACAACCCCAAATCTGAAAAAGTTGGGACAATATGGAAAATGCCCAAAAAAGTGTCAATTCACCCTCTACTATATTGAAAACACATTATGTGATGTTTTACTTTGTGAATTTAATTTATGTACACTCATTTCAAATTTTATGACTGCAATACACTCCTGTCACATTTCCAAGTAATAGGAGGAGCCAAGTGCATTTTCTAAGAGGATGTTTTTTACTCATTCTCCAAAACAGAGAATACAAAAATAACAAATAGTATTGTCTTAGTAACACTAGCAAAAGCGGAACTGAAGAGCAAACATATATATATACATCACTGAGCAAAGAAAACAAGATACATAACATCCGTACTGACCACATATTGCCGACAACTGCAACAGTGAACTTGGCCTACTTAATTACACACTTCTAACAAGGAAAGCCTAGACAGGTGTGTATAATTGCATCAGCAAATTCTTCAGTGGCGGGAGACACGTAGATCCTTAATACTGAGTCGAATCTAAACGTCGATGAGGATGATGCCCATGAGCCGATGTGACAACTTCAAAAAAAAGTTGGGACAGTGGACTGTACCACTGTGTTGGCAAGTCAAACATGCCAAGTTGTTGGGAAACCTTTGTAAGTCAGTACCATTCGTTGCTGCATCCACAGGTGCAAGTTAAGGCTTTACTGTGCAACAGCCGCGGTCAGTGGATCTTAATTGGGGAGGGTGGGCTCATGTTACGCTCCGGACCGTAGCGAATGGAACGGTGCACAATGCACCAAACCCAGTGTGTGATACCGTTCTGTTTCTTCCAGTCCTGAGAGTAATATGAGCCTGCGCCCCCAAATTAAGATCCACCGACTGCGGCTGCTATGCAAAGCAGAAGCCATACCTTCTGTCCAGAAGAGTCGCCGTCTTCTCTGGACTCGACTCGTCGGACAACAAAGCACGATTCCATTGTGTAACTGTCCATCTCAGTTGTGGTTCCATTGTGTTACTGTCCATCTCAGTTGTGATTCCATTGTGTTACTGTCCATCTCAGTTGTGATTCCATTGTGTTACTGTCCATCTCAATTGTGTCAACATTTCAAATCAAAACAGCCGTCATGTTCTCCGGGCCAAAGAGGAAAAGGACCATCCAAGCTGTTGTCAGCGTCAGGTCCAAAAGCAAGCATCTGCAGGTTGTGATAGCCTGTCATTTCGGATGTTACTGGTACCAATCACAAGAGATGATGTTGTTTTAGTGCAGGAAATCCCATTTCTTGTGTTCTGCAGGTGACTGACCAGTAGTGCAGTGGTGTTTGCAGCGTTTGTAGAGACATACAGCTCTACCATGGCAGCCAGAGTGGAGCTGCAGCCATGTGTGTTTTTCCACAGCAGAGCCTAGGCCCTTTGCTTCTCTGGCATTATCACTTGAAAGGTCGGCTCAATGAAAGGACGTCGCCATGAGCAGCACTGCTGATCACAGCAAGAATGCACTCTCACGGTCACACACAGGATCGACACATTTGGTTGGCGTCACCTTGGTACAGAGCAGTAACCACGAGAGCAAACTGCTGGAACGTTTATCCTTGTGCATCAATGCTTGAAGAATTGTGCCCACTTCTCTGTTTAATTTTCTGCATCTATGTCATATGGCTGAATGTAATTCAAGTCTGGTCAGATGTAGCCCTCTTCTATTTAGGAAAAATGCATTGTCTGTGTTTTGCAAGAGACTTCCTCTTTCAGAAGTAACTCAGTTTTCCTCACCCTTTTTCCTGGTGTGAACAGGATGTCCATCCATTCAACAATGTACTGCAGACATTTCTTCCCAGTTCCTACTTCCTCCCATCCTCACGGAAATTGTGAATCTGGTGAGCTCCCTGGCCTGTGACACCTCCGTCAGGGTGTTCCAGAGAACAAGGTGGGTCATTTAAAACCATCACTAAAAAAGGCCTTCACTGTTTTAATTGATACCAGCTACGAATGAAAATGTGTACGTCAGAAACATATAACTCATGAATGACTTGCTTCTCAGTGGGTTAGTTGTTTTGTTTGATTCCTTAGTGGTCTCCAAGGAGACATCTTTGTTCCCGTCCCTGTGATCCACCACCTCAGCCAGACTCCAGCCACCTCTAGGACTTTCATTCTCATTGGACGGAACTTCCACCAATGGCATTGCAGCACAGAACAGGGTACCAGCAGAAGCCAGATTTTTATTATCCCTGTGCTTTGAACTGAGTCACTGTTCACTATTTGCTTTAGGCTGGATTCTGTTGGCTTATTATTTCATAGTCATTTTATTCACATCTGCTTATGGACAGTTTTTCTGTTTAGTTTTGAGAAGTAAAAATTAACAAATTATGAGGTAACTCTTCCCACTCTGTAGTTACATAACAGGGTTCTTGGGTCAGCCATGCTTTACTAACTGAGATTTAAAAGCACAAAATTGAGAAAATACAAGGTGGAAATACTACATTAGCATAATTGAGAGAGATTATTTCTATGCTCACCCACCCAGCAAGTAGGCAGACCATGGCAGAAATGGGCACACACCTGAATACTCTAACCCAGTCGGGAACATTTGTAACTACTTTTAAATTATTTAAATTACTGCATTTCAGTGGCATGTTACTAATGATCAAGTGTCCATAGGTGCAGCAGATGTAGCGCATGATTTATATGGAGTCTTTCTTTTTTTAAGCTGTGTGACTCTCTCAGGTACTATGTTTGGGTTCTCCATTGCTCTACACCACTGACATCAAAGCAACACGCTTTTTAACTGCAGCTGTCTTTAGCTTCTAACTTTTGGCAGGTGTGCTACATATTTTCACAATTAACTGCAGCTGTCTTACATTTCCTCTATTGTTCACGAGCTTCTCTGTGTCTTGTGTTAGCTGTGTGTGGTCAGTGCCTGCACATTGCCAATGCCATCCCTTTGTTTGTCCTCATCTCTGTTTGCCTGCAGAAGACAGTTCAGATGATGAGCGCTCCCCTGTGCTTAGTAATTTCACACGTAAGTCTGACAATGCTCACCTTCTCACAGTAGTTTTACATGTCAGCTAACCCCCACAGCATGCTGCAACCAACCAACCCATCTCTGGGATAAAAATAGCTTAAATACATGTGGAATTTGAATAGCTGTTATAACCTCATTGAAACTCATCTAATTTGCCCAAAGGAATATTGAAAATATGGTCTTTGCTGCAACTGTTTTTTGTAAATAATATTTTGTGTTTTATGTGCTTTGCTTGGTGTGATCAGTTCATAAAAAGTAACATTGCTGATGTAAATTCAGATGGTGTTATTACCTGTGGACTATAATGATTTCTCAAATGGTACTGAATATCTTCTCCCTGAAGCTTTATATACTGTATCATTTCAAAAAAGAAAATCTCACTGACTGCAACATATCTTCAAGCTCGAAGGAAAAGTGGAAAATGACATGGAAAAAGATGTAATTTAGAAAAAAGAAATGGTCTTGAACAAATTATACCATATTTCTTCACCATTGGGAGCCAAAAAGTTTTCCTTTAAGACTGTCTGTCTGGCAAAATAGTTTCTCTGTTTCGATTCAAAGTCTGTTGGTTAGAAAAGGTTTTTCTTTCTCAAATCTCTGCCTGCTCTAAAAACAGCAGCATCAGAATGAGCCCTTAGCTTCAGTGCTCTAAAAAGATGGATCTGTGATAAAATAATTGTATGCAACTGGCCCTGAGGGCTCAGAAAACCCTGCTGTTACATTTCTCCATGTGATAGGGTGTAATGAGAATTGTTTATGATTTAATCTTAATAGCATCATTTTCAAAAATCACTTTCCCACTGTAGGGTGGCTGTCTGTTTAATCATACACGCCATGGTAAATAGAGACGAACGATTCTCAGTCCGAGACATTAAGGTCCTATTGTTGATTGCCAGCCTCAGTGTGTTTCACTGTACCCACCATACATACAATCACCAGCCACTTCATTAGGTACACCTTGCTAGTACCGTGTTGGACCAGCTTTTGCCTCCAGAACTGCCTTCATTGTTCTTCACATAGTTTCAACAAGGTGTTGGAAACGTTCATCAGATATTTTGGTCAATATTGACATTAGTGCATCACACAGGTGCTGCAGATTTTCGGATGCACATCCATGATGCAAATCTCCCATTCCATCACATCCCAAAGGTTCTCGATTGGATTGAGATATGGTGACTGTGGAGTACATTTGGGTACAGTGAACTCATTGGGCCCTATCTTGCACCCGGTGCAATGCAGCGCATAGCCCAAATGCAAGTGTCTTTGCTAGTTTAAGACAGACGCAGTTGTCAATTTCCCTGTCCGGCACCCGTGTTGTTTAAATAGCAAATGCACCTGCGCCCATGGGCGTGCTGGTCTAACAGGGAGGTGTGTTTAGGATAATTCTGGGTGTATTGCTATCTTGAGGCATCGGAAAGTGATCGCGCCATTGACCAACAAAAACCTGGTGTAAAGTCAATGGCGCAGAATGTCACTGTTATTATAACAGCAAATTAGTCAAATGCACCCAGGCGTATGCACAGCACGTGCACACTATGCTTGTTGCACACACACAGGGAAGCGCAGCAGCACACAAACATGCAAAAGATTACAAATAAAAATATTACGGTGCAAATCCGCCATCATAATAGCAATGCGCGAAAGGTACAAATGGGAGATGAATCTCTGATTGGTTTATTGCATGTTATACCCAAAACACACCCATGAATTAATGAAGACACTTAGGACAACCCTTTTAGACCATGCGCCCGGTGCATGGACCCTTTTTTTCCACTGTCAAACTAGCAAAAGTGGATTTGGACACGCCCAAAGCGCACTTGCCATGCGCTTCACGCTGTGCGCTTCAATCGTTAAAATAGGGCCCATTGTCATGTTCAAGACACCAGTTTGAGATTATGTGAGCTTTGTGACATAGCGTGTTATCTTGCTGGAAGTAGCCATTAGAAAATTGGTACACTGGTCATAAATGGATGGACATAGTCTGCAACAATACAGGTAGGCTGTGACAGTCAAAAGATGCTCATCTGCTTCAAGGTAGTCGTGCTCTGTGTTCAGAGATGCTCTTCTCCATACCTTGGTTGTATTAAGTGTTTGTTTAAGTTACTATTGCCTTTCTATCAGCTCAAACTAGTTTGCCCGTTCTCCTCTGACCACTGCCATCAACAAGGCATTTTCACCCAGAGAACTGCCGCTCACTGGATCGTTTCTCTTTTTCAGACCATTCTCTGTAAACCCTAGAGATGGTTGTGCGTTAGATCAGTAGATCTGAATAGATCAGCAGTCTTTGAAATACTCTAACCAGCCGATCTGGCGCCAACAACCATGCCACATTCAGAGTCACTTAATCACCTTCCGATTCTGATGCTTGGTTTGAACTTCAGCAGATCGTCTTGACCATGTCTACACGCCTGAATGCATTGACTTGCGGCCACGTAACTGGCAGATTAGATATTTGTGTTAACAAGCAGTTGAACAGGTGTACCTAATGAAGTGGCTGGTGATTGTACAGTTGCAGGTTCCTGTCTGTTCTTTCTCTAATCTGTTATGCTGAATTCCATGTTATTACAATTCACTCAATCCAGGAAGTAAGCTAACTTTATTTCCGGTGTACCTCATTGCTTGTCAATAAAAACACAATGAAATGTCAGTTTTGGGTTACTTTTGGAATCGACTGAAATGAAATATTATATACATGTCAATATGTTATTGACAGCAACCCTGGCCTGCATCCTTCACTTGCGACCCATCCTCATTGTCTTCTTTCTCCCTATTGGTTCAGCACATAAAGGTTTCCAGCGCTTTGAGGCCTTGGAACAGTCCGATTGGTTGGGTCCAGGGCAGCCCTGCAGTGGCTTGGCCCCGAGACAGAGGTTCCTTCTGATACATATCCTGGATAAGAAGGTGAGGAGAAGGGGTGGGATTAAAAGCCCTTGGATAAATAACTTGGTCCCTTTACTTTCACTCATACCTGGCTAGGTGAGATGGCTTGATATTGATCTCAACATCAAACATCTCACTATGCATCTCTTTTTCTCAACTGGTTGCCTAGTCTTTCGCTCACCTTTTCTATCTTGTTTGTCCTGTAGGTCACCCTGTACACCTATAACTGGTCCTTGGAACTTGGTGCGTCTCTGAACCGAGAGTTGGTCCGACTGGTCCAGTGGCAGAACGCCAGGGCCCACGTTGTCCACTGTCTCCTCAACCAGAAGATGGGCCTCTACCATCACTACTGCTTCTCAGACACACCTGCACACGAAGACCTCAAACAGGTACACATACACACCAGTTCAATCAGCATAGAACATTTAGAAAAGTGCTCTAAATTAGGTCATTTTTGTTATTGATTTTTAATGACCAATTGTATGGCAGCTGAACACACATGTTGTGTTTTCAAATTTGCTCCTTTAAAAAGTTTCTGCGCCTTCATCGTCTTACCTCTAATGTTTTGTTGTGATGTTATCTGCTGTTCTACCTTGTAAGCTGGCCATCTCAATGTGACCTCAGGTATTGTAAAGGTTCAAGATGAAGCACACAAGCTCACACTTCACTTTTGCTTATCAGACACACTAGCAGGCGAAGAAGTCAAACAGGTCAACTTTTCTCGCTCTCTCGTCTTATAAATACATTCATCATTAGGTGTGTCGCTGACCGCGCTTCACAATAGCAGACTTTACAGTCATACCCAGCCTTGCAATGACAAAAAAACACAGACTATCACTGAGGTCTCTACATTAGCGCACCTGCCCATTCCGACCAGGTAGGGTGAAAGGTCCCTGTTGAGCACGGCACAGCCATATGCTTTTATTCATTTCAGCCAAACACACCTCATTCCTGTGGCCTGTATGCATGCATATATATATATATATTTATATTTAAATATATATAAACATACGTATGCATATGTAAACATATGCCCAGAAATGTCTCCAGATGGTGGGATGTTAGGGCTGGACATAAGGTCCTGGTGGTTGTAATATGGGGGCAATCAGGTGGAATCAGTGAGTTAGTTGATGTCACTACAACGTCTGCTACTGGAGTAGGTGTAGAGCAGGGGACACCTGAGGCAGGTTCCACACAGCTGTCAACTCCTCAGGGAGACCATTCCCTCCACACTAGCAGCTACCACACCTGCTGCTAAGCACACACACACGCACGGCCCTTTTCCAATGGTACGTGCTCATTGCTTTTCTTTAATGTCTTTATCCGTCTCCTGTGCTTTCTCGCTTCTCCTTCTAAAGCTGGAAGGCTGAGGGTCCTGTCAATAAATCCTCTCCTACAACGCTCTGGGGTTTAAACAGAACTCGTTTGAAAACTCTGCAAACAACAATTTACAGTCACTGTTTTACTTTGTAAATTACATTCAGTTATTTTAGCCCACATTGGGATTTGCATTCCAGACGCTGCTGTGCTGGTCTAAATGTGGAGCTACTGTTGCAAGGGAAGTTATACTTGGAATCTACAAGACACATCCTTGTACTTTTTTGTTGTCGATACGTACAGGGACATCAAAAGTATTTGGACGTTGTCACATTTGTTGGATCCGGCTCTGTGATTTTGCACATTTGAAATGATACGGTGACTAAGTGCAAACTGTCAGCTTTAATTTCAGGGTATTTTCATCCATATCGGAAAACCTTTTAGCAAGCGTCGCACGTTTTGTACATTGTCCCCCCATTTTACGGTGCCATATTCTGACAATGGGCTTCACACCTGTTTCCGATTAGGCAGGCGTGTTTGCATCATTAATTCATCCACCAGAGAGCTGTCAGTGTCTGCTCTTGATTCTAGGCTCTGCATTTGCATTTGGAGTCAGTTGCTGTTGTCTGATAACACGATGACCAAAGAAGTGTCAATGCATGTCAAGCTAGCGATCATGATGCAGATACCTCGTCAAATAAATTGAGGTCACTGTACTTTTATTCTGGTCTGGCCGGGCCTGTGCTGCACTAAATATGGCATAGTTTGTCGTTTGATTGTTAATCTCAGTCTGTTTATTGCATTTAGTCGATTCTCTTAGGTCTTTCATACAGAACATCATGACCTAGTTTTCTCCCTCCCTCCTCCCTTCCCCTGTACACCGAGGGCTGTATTCCTCACTCCTTTTGTTTCGTCTTTTTCACCTTGTCAGTCAACATCCCCTCAGCCTCCTGGTGTACACGGCTCCTTTTAACACACGTGAGCAGAGTAGCGTTGAGAACGGCTCAGTCCCAAATGGCACCTCATCTCCTGAGGATCTGCTGACAGAAGCCGTCTGCCATACGCCTGCCTCGGTTTGTAGTGGCGTAGCTCTGCGGTCTGCCACCAACAAAAAACAACCGTCACAGGACATCCAATTACAGTCTTAATAAAAGTAGAATGGAAAAGAAATGAAATGTTCTAAACTTTCTCCATTCCTCGTCTCTCAATGCCCTCACTCCAAATAGCTTCTCCACTAATAATTGCCAACAGAAGGCAGAATGGAAGTGGCGTAAAATTTGCCCGTGCAGACCGTCATCTGTCACTGTGTTGATGAGGAGAACAGTGAGCACCAGTGCCCCCAAAGGCATGAAGATGACCCTGGGCAGAGAGCCACAACACACTGGGGCATCTGGACCGTCCGTCTCCTCATCCTCATTGTTTGCTGCCCCAATCCTGCCTGGCGGCCAGTAAGCTGTTCCGTTGAGCTAAGGTTCCCCAGAGCAAACAGGAGTATGGTGAATAAGTTGGTAGCTGTGCTGTCAGTCAGACACGTGTCCGTGGTTATCTCTAAAACTTCACCACACATTCGGGTTAAACAGTCTCCCTGCTAATGAATAGTTTTATTAAGCATTTAAAGTAGATCATGCTTTTAGCTGCTCAGTTGCTGTATAATTAATGTTTATGAGCACATACTGAACTTGATCAAAACTCTACACCACTGAAAATCCAATTTTTTGTCATAAAATGTGATTGTTGAACAATGATTTACGTCAATAGGGAATCATTTAGTAGGGTTTAGAACGGTGTATTTGTGGGGCCACAAACTGCATCCAGGTGTTTTCTGGTCGGTAGCAGTCCAACAACGCCTGCCGTCTATCAGAGGACCTGCTGGATGTCAGATTGTGCTGCCTTGTTTCATTTCCATCTTTGACTACCCTACACTGGTACACTATTTCTTTTGCTAAATCAATTGAAAGGGGTGATCATATGTATTTTGGTGTGTAGATCACAAATCTGAATTTTGTTTACAATTCTGATAACCCTAACCTACTGTACATCAATTTGCAGTTGAATATTGTTATATTTTGTAATTTTTTCGTTGTTGCTATTATTCCGGAATTAACTAGATTTCTTGTTGTACCATCTAGCTCAGTAATTGTGATAATATGTTTGTTTGAGGAGGTTTATCAATTGAGAAATACATTTTTCTTATTGACTTAGCCCTTTACATTTTGAAAATCTGACCTATGGTTTGAAGATAGTTGATTTTTCTAATGGGAAATGTGTTGATATTACATGTGTTGTGAAACACGTTGTTGTGTCTGTTCATTTTGTCCAGACACACGTTGGCATCATCCTCAAAGTAACCAAAAGTTAAGCCGCAATTAAGTCAGAAAATAGCAACAGCAATAATAGCATATTTTGTGGATGAGAGTCAAGTCTAGGGCTGGGCGATATGGCTGAAAACTCTATCACGATATAAGTGTTTCATATTGGTCGATATCGATAATTATTTATCTGTTTTATGACATATTTAGAATAAGGAGCAGGAAAAAAATATTAAATTTAAACATTTTTATTTGAAATGTAACCTTCCACTGATTATAATCCCCTCAGTTATAAAGGCAGAAATGTCAACACAACCATGGAAAACACTCAAATAATTAAAGAAGTCTTAAATCACAATGAACACTTAACAATTATCTGTTACACTAAGGTGCAAAATTAGAATACAGTGAACCCTCGCTATATCTTGTTTCACCTTTCATGGTCTCGCTGCTTCACGGATTGGCAGGATGCAGCGGCTCAGTCAGAAGAGCAGTGAAATACACGCGAGTCACTATTTGTCCTACTGTACTTTGTATTTTATTTCATAATCATTTTTCATTTTCTCCCGTTCTAATCCAATGAGTCGGGTCACGGTAGGGCGGTGCTGATCTCCGCAATTTGAAGCCTTTAGTTCGTATTGATGATTAAGATTATTATTTTACAGTAGGCTACAGTAGTTATTTGTAAAAAAAAACGTTTATACATTACTTTTATTTGGTAAAAAAATGCTTGGGCCTGTAAAAAAGGTTTTGTTCTTTGGTTTCAATGTATTTATAATGGAGTATTTCATTGTATAATAATTGTAAAAAAAATAAAGGTTACTACTTCACGGATTTCGCCTATCACGGGTTCTTTTTGGAACGTAACCCCCGCGAAAAACGAGGGTTCACTGTACTCAAGAAATGCTTAATAAAGTGTAATAAAATAGTGCAAAGTGTTAAATATAAACAGAGAAACCTGAGAAGGTGGGGAAAACATTTTTGTGACATAGCCTACCAGTCTTGGTGGGGACGACGTTTTGCATAATTTGCAGACGAGATGGTCTGACTACGGTCAGACTTTAAAAAAATAAAAAGCTGCCATACTGGCGAGCTGACTTTTCCAGTTTTATCAACAATTTCCTCGCTCTGTGCGGCACTAATTTTCCACTTATCAGTTTCAGTTACGGAAGAATCCACCACGACTCACGAAACAGTAATATTGCCCAACCAAACTTGATACTGTTAAATGATTGGCTGTTAGCGTGTCACTCCCTACGTTGCTACCCAG
>JACXGM010037489.1:0-11090 GCA_016801145.1 Umbra pygmaea
AATTACTCCGGTAAGTGGAAAAAAAGTCTGTATCCAGTGAATTACGTATATCCAAAAGTGCTAGTCGGTCATACTGTATGAGCGACAGTGCAGGAGGTGCAGAAATAAAAACTAAAAAAACAGTAATAAGCCAAAATCTGCATAGAGTGAACGGAGCCATCGTCCATGCGACCATTCTCTACGGCGCACGAAAGCAAGACACCCAAGAGCCCCGGGGGCTTGACAGCATTAAAATGCCTTATTCATCATGGTTTAAAGGCTTTAACACATAAAAAAATATGTATGTATACATATATACACTCACCTAAAGGATTATTAGGAACACCATACTGTGTTTGACCCCATTTCACCTTCAGAACTGCCTTAATTCTACGTGGCATTGATTCAACAAGGTGCTGAAAGCATTCTTTAGAAATGCTGGCCCATATTAATAGGATAGCATATTGAAGTTGATGGAGATTTGTGGGATGCACATCCAGGACACGAAGCTCCCGTTCCACCACATCCCAAAGATGCTCTATTTGGTTGAGATCTGGTGACTGTTTTTCAATTTTCATGTTCAAGAAACCAATTTGAAAGGATTCAAGCTTTTTTTGTGACAAGGTGCATTATCCTGCTGGAAGAAGCCGTCAGAGGATGGGTACATGGTGGCCATAAAGGGATGGACATGGTCAGAAACAATGCTCAGGTAGGCTGTGGCATTTAAACTATGCCCAATTGGCACTAAGGGGCCTAAAGTGTGCCAATAAAACATCCCCCAAACCATTTTCACCATCACCTCCAGCCTGCACAGTGGTAACAAGGCATGATGGATCCATGTTCTCATTCTGTTTATGCCAAATTCTGACTTTACCATCTGAATGTCGCAACAGAAATCGAGACTCATCAGACCAGGCAACATTTTTCCAGTCTTCAAATGTCTAATTTTGGTGTGCTCTTGCAAATTGTAGCCTCTTTTTTCTATTTGTAGTGGACATGAGTGGTAGCCGGTGGGGTCTTCTACTGTTGTAGCCCATCTGCCTCAAGGTTGTGCTTGTTGTGGCTTCACAAATGATTTGCTGCATACCTCGGTTGTAACGAGTGGTTATTTCAGTCAAAGTTGCCCTTCTATCAGCTTGAAGCAGTCGGCCCATTCTCTGACCTCTAGCATCAACAAGGCATTTTCGCCCACAGGACTGCCGCATACTGGATGTTTTTCCCTTTTCACACCATTCTTTGTAAACCCTAGAAATGTTTGTGCGTGAAAATCCCAGTAACTGAGCAGATTGTGAGATACTCAGATCGGCTAATCTGGCACCAACAACCATGCCATGCTCAAAATTGCTTAAATCACCTTTCTTTCCCATTCTGACATTCAGTTTGGAGTTCAGGAGATTGTCTTGACCAGGACCACACCCCTAAAGGCATTGAAGCAACTGCCATGTGATTGGTTGAGTAGATCATTGCATTAAGCGGAACTTGAACGGGTGTTCATAATAATCCTTTAGGTGAGTGTATACAAATGTTCTTTAGTTTTTTTGGGATAAAATTTAATAAAACAAAATTCAATAACCCAGGATGTTGGATTTCATTCATCTATGTTGTACCCATGGGTCTGCTGAGTCAAAAACCATAAAGCATTCACTATAGGTCAAAGAAAAACCTTTCTATGGGCCAAAAGATAAACTTTGTGCCAGGCGGACCTAAAACTCCTTAGACCTTGAAGGTTGATGTGAGTGGAACTGCTAGCATTATTGAGTAGTCTGCAGCTACCAACCTTAACGTTACCTTAGTCAATGACACCAATGTCAAATGTGAGTAACGAAACACATGCATGGCCTGACTGTTGGTCAAAGGATGTACACACACACATGACTTGTTTAAATAAATACATTTAGCTACATTGTTATAAATAACAATAAATTGTTGTTGTACCAGCAATATCTCAAAGTTTTGTTTTCCACTGTAGAAATCTCAAATGTCATAGCCATTTGCCAATGCAAGAGAGTACCGGCACCTTTTTTCCCACACTTCAATCACTGGTTGAATTAACACTCTTCAGTGTGTATATAGGTCCACTGGACCTATATATAAACACTGAGAGTGTTCATTTAACACTGACATTTTTGCTGTGTAAACAACCCAACATCCACCACATTTTGCGTCACATAATTGAAGCCATACAACATCAATAAGCCCCTAATAATGACAACTTTTATTTATAAATGTCTTTAAAACATAGGCAAATGCAAACAGTGCAACACAAGTCATTTTCTAGCCCATGTCAGAATGAGAAATGTCAGAATGATCCATTTTTAAAGGTAGTTGCATACTGTAGTTTACATTTACCAAATCTTACATTTTCATACAGTAATAAAACATAACTTGAAATTAAATATATACTTTTTTGGATGTTTGTAATGTAATCATATTGAGATAAAAAATTGAATGAAATGTTTTGTTTCAATCTAGTTTATTACAGCTTATAGCTCATGGAAATAAAATATCCAGTATTTTAAAATATTAGAATATAGAATGTATAACAAAGAGATGTGGAGCTGAGAAAAGCTCCAATCAGCTAATTAACTAAAAACACCTGCAATGTTTTCCTGAGCCTTAAATCTCTCAGTTTGATTCAGTACACACAACCACAATCATGGGTTGTGGATCATGACATCCTCCACGGGGAGGGTAAATCACAGAAGGTCATTGCTGAAAGGGCTGGCTTATCACAGATTGCTGTATCAAAGCATATTCAAGGAAAGGTGACAGAAAGAGAACTTTGGTAGGAAAATGTGACCAAGCAACAGGGAGAGGAATATCAGGCAATTCCGATTCAGGAACTTGGGGGTGCTTCAGAGGGAGGTAACTGAGGCTGGAGTCAATGCATCAAGTTCCATCACATACAGATGTGTCCAGGAAATGGGTTACAAGTATTGCATTCCTAGTGTCAAGCCATTCCTGAACCAGAAGCATCTTACCTGGGCTAAGGAGAAAACGAACTGGACCGTTTCCTCCTTTCCACCTTGCCAACAATATTTCTAACTCAAATTAAGTGAATATGCTTTTTTTGGTTTTCCTCTGTGTTTAACATTAATTTTTATTCAATGAATATTAATTTTGGGGCGTTTCACTGAGTAGTTATGGCCAACTATGGCCGTGACATGGAGCCGTAAAAGCTGCGCCACGTATTAGAGTTGTGGTTTATAATGTGAAAACGGCGTAGGACGTGCCTGCACACGGTTTTATAAATCTGAACATTTCTTTGCATACGCACAACCTATATTTCATCCGTACGCCACTTCTGACACAAATCCACTGCAAAGTTTTATAAATGAGGCCCATGGTGACTGGCTAGGCCATTGCAGGACCTTGAAATGCTTCTTATGAAGCTTCTCCTCAACATCCTCTTAAAAGTGACCAATGGGGCCAGCTCATTAAATTTCATGGATTTCTGTAACTTGTTCCATGTAGAGGGATCAGCAAACTTAAACACCTTTTTTCCCAGATCAGTTCTAACCTTTGGAACCGCCAGAAGGAAAAGATCCTGAGAACAAAGAACTCCCAGTACTATTTACACTGATATAGGTCAGAAGGTAAGTTGGAAGTAAACCTAAAATAGTCTTATATATGAAGGTATGCCAGTGTCGAAGTCTCCATGTTGATATAGAAGTCCATCCAACACGTTCATACAGTTCACAATGGTGAGTAAGGGATTTAAGACCAACTCTGAGACGAAGCATGCATGTGTAAAATATCTGCATATTCCAGTATGGATATAAAAGTAGCAGCAACAAGCCTCTTTCTAGATTCAAATGAAAGGCCAGATTTAATTCCGAAATAAAATCCTAGTTTAAGTTTTAACCATTTTGCCAGCTGCTGAATATGATGTGTAAAAGAAAGAGATTCGTCTATACTCTAAAACAAATTTTAAATCATAAAGATTCTGTTGAAGCATGTTAAAAGCAAGTTGTATCTTGGAGAGAGCCTGGTCTGGAGTGGGTGCTGATCAATACACTAGTGTCATCAGCATAAAATTGAAATGTTTGCATTAGACACGTTATGATCAATGTTATTGATATAGAGGATGAATAACAGTGGCCCCAAGACTGACCCTTGAGGCACACCTTTTGTTATTCTGAGATAGCTAGAAGTGCTGCCCTCAGCCTGACCACACTGAGTTCTGTCTGTAAGATAACAGACAAACCAGCTGACAGTTTGTTCTGAAAGTCCAGCCTTATAGAGTCTGTGCTTAAGCACTATGTGGTCCACTGTATCAAATGTTTTAGAAAGGTCAATAAAGAGGGCTGCACAAGGTTGCTTTTTGTCCATGGATTCAATAAAGTCATTTAAAACTTTAAGAGCTGCTGATGTTTTACTATGCCTTTTCCTAAAACCAGACTGGAAGTCAGATAAAACATTATTCATGTTAAAAAAAGTCATTTAATTGATCACTGACAAGGGATTCAAGGACCTTGACAAGGACAGAGAGTTTAGAGATGGGTCTGTAGTTATTTAAAATAGAAGGATCACCACCTTTGAGCAGGGGAACCACAAAGGCTGATTTCCAGATGGGAGGAATAACATTTGTGTTCAAGCACGGATAAAATGTATTAGTTAAAGGAACAGCAATACAATTTGCTGCTAGCTTTAAAAAGTAGGGATCCAGTTTATCAGGGCCTGCAGATTTTGTTGTGTCCAGAAGCTTGATGGCTTTATTAACATCTATTCGATAACTGATCAAATAAATAATAATTTGATCAGTTACATATTTTTATATTTTAATTACTTTTTCATAATAAAACTGTAAAGCATCTTAGGTCTGCCGACAACCATCGTGCCACCCACCAGCTTCTGGTGCTCTTGGCGGTTGCCTATATGGTCGCGTCTGCCCTGCACAACAAAAAGGACTTCAGTCAAAAGTATACTGAAATAAAGGTACAATTCATCTAATAACACAGATCAACATCAAATAAATAATGACAAATGATCAAAAACATAGGGCATCCAATTATAGACTAATGAAAAGTAAATGAACAAAAGATGTGGGTAATTTATGAAATGAAGAGATTGATTGATTAATTACTGTGATGTAATGATTAATGGGAGGAAGAGTCCGGAACACCAAACAATACAAAACAAAATGGAATCGGCTCAATTCCATGAGCCCATACCAGCCATCAGGGGGCAGACTGTTATAGTAACACCACAAAGGTGGAGGGCAGCCGAACACTGCCTGGGGGGAAAACCCCCCAACAAAGCCCCACTCCAGGAGGCTGGAGGTGGGCTGGAGGCACCCGCCTCAGGGAAGGAATAATTGGCTTGGGGGGCATGGCAGCAGTGATGGGAGCAGTGAACCCCCGGTGGTCTCTGCTCTAGCAGGTTGTGAACCCATGGTGGTCTCTGCTCTAGCAGGTTGAGAACCCCGGGTGGTCTCTGCTCTAGGAGGTTGTGGACCCACGGTGGTCTCTGCTCTGGCAGGTTGTGGACCCACGGTGGTCTCGGCTCTAGCAGGATGTGAACCCCCGGTGGTCTCTGTTTTATCAGGTTGTGGACTCTGTATCACTATCAGATAATGAACCCCTTGTGGTCTCTGCTGCAGCTTCAACTTCTGCTTGCGGCACGGGCAACGTTGGAGAAGCCATAGTCAGGCTTAAATCACTGACTATCGTGGCTTAATTTGTCATGCTAAGGCAGCAACTTAGCCCACTACTCCACAACAATTAGCCAGCAGCATAGTGCCCTGTATTCCACTGCTGGTTTGCTTCTAAAGCTAAGCAGGGTTGGGCCTGGTAAGACCCTGGATGGGAGACCAGTGCTGCTGGAAGTGGTGTTGAAGGGCCAGTAGGGGGCACTCTTCCCTCTGGTCTAAAGATCATTCCCAATAACCCAGGGTAGTGATGGGGACATCTGCCCTGCGTAGGGTGCCATCTTTCGATTACCTGTGGTCATTAAAAATCCAATGGCACTTATCGTAAGAGTAGGGGTGTTAACCCCAGTGTCATGGCCAAATTCCCAACCAGGCCTCACTTCAATCATGGCCACCTAATAATCCCCCACCTTCCCATTTGGCATACATAACTACTCATCTCTCCACCTAATAGCTGATGTGTGGTGAGCGTTCTGGCGCAAAATGGCTGCCGTGCATCACCCAAGTGGGTGCTACACATTGGTAGTGGATGAGGTGGGCTTTCCCCCTCAATGTGTAAAGTGCTTTGGGTACCTTGAAAAGCGCGATATAAGTTGAATGTATTATTATATTATTATTATTATCTATTCCATGAGACAAAACAAGGGCAACATATGGCTATGGCAGTGTGTGCATCCTGAGACATTTTGGACAAAACATAATTTTGCTCGCCCAATTTCACAGTTTTTTATTTGTTAATAAAGTTTGAAATATCCAATAAATTTCGTTCCACTTCATGATTGTGTCCCACTTGTTGTTGCTTCTTCACAAAAAAATACAGTTTTATTTTTTTTATGTTTGAAGCCTGAAATGTGGCAAAAGGTTGAAATGTTCAAGGGGGCCGAATACTTTCACAAGGCACTGTATATGGCCCAGGTGGCCTGAAGATTAAGTTAAAAAATAGTGGCAAATGTTTGTGGTGGTCATCGTGGGTGATTTGATCCCTTCTGTAACCAGGGGGAGAGGCCTCATTATGCCTGACGATTTTCTTGCCCTTAATCAGTTCATTGACTATTAGCATTGCATTTAAACCAATTATTTTTAAGCAAATCTTTTATTAATGGCAGAAATGGTGCAGGGCTTTATGTTAGTAAGATTACTGAGATGAACACCACCTTGTTTATCTTTACTAAACCTAAATTGAGATACAGTCACAGTCTCAATTGGGAAAACTAAACACACTTCACTGGCTACACTAGCGACAAACTCCACTAGGCTACTCGACTGGCTAATAGCTTGCAGCCTAACATGCACCCTATTTCATGGTGAGGCTGTTGGTAGCTCCACATTTACCATTTTTCTGGGTGCCTTTGTGCCAAATTTGGTGCTTTTATCAATACATTAATATACTGGGGAACAGAAGAAAGAATGTGTGTGATGCTCCGCCCAAATATGGAATATCATATTTTTTTCCTCCCTTTGCCATTGTAATAAATGTTCTCTAGGACACAGACCATTGCCATTTTGTTCTGTCACCTGTGTCCTCCAACCAAAAACAAATAGATGTTGAAATACCTCAGGAAAAACCTGTGCCTACTCAGGAATATCTTAACTCGCCTTAAAAAAAGCTGGAAAAACATGTTGATTGAATGTGCAAGGTGATAAAGTTCATTTCATTTGGATGAGCGACAACTTAACTAACATGTCTACGTCAATCAATCTAAACATATGATGAAATGTTTGTTGGCCCAGTGGGGACATCCCACTCCAGTGTCACCATTTGTTTACATGTATAATAGTGTAGATGTTCTCAAAGACAGCACCACATGTTTGTTCTCAGTTAAACACATCACCAGAGAGAAGAAAGAAAACAGAGTCTGTGGTAAGACCAGTTAAGTTTTTTTCATTGCATGTTGTAGTACCATGGAAGACTGTATGTAGGATCACCAAATAGTTCACCTTATATTAAAAATGTTTGAATTTCTTCTATTTTCTTTTTTTTGTCAATTGTGTTGCAATTGCAGTAAATTCCATTTGAAGTAATTAATTCAATTATTCTAAGAAACAAACATTCCACCAGAATTAGCTTTACACTGAAATTCCTTCGCACATTTGTTAGATTTTTTATTTCTATCTGAAATTAGTATGAAAATAAATGTGTTCTATTTAAAACAAAAAACTTGTGCGTTTTCATTACCTTTAGGGATATATTTTCTTGATGATGCATCACTTACTATTTCTGAATATGTTAAGAAACAGACTATAATATCAAATCTTTATTTTACTATGCATGCGTTTTCACAGTTTACTACACTCAAGAAGGACGTGATAACACCAGTCAGGATGAGTTCCCTGACCTCCGACCTCAGCCACACAGAGAACACCACCACCATCATCCGACCAGATTACTTCTTCACCAGTGGTTTTTCAGGCATCCCTAACGTGAACTATTATTATGTCTTCCTCTGCTTAGTGTACATCATCACTCTGGTTAGTCAATAGATTTGTTCCAAATAGTTACTGTTGTTATGGCCATCAATCTTTAGCAACCACTGCATGTTGGTCTGTTAAGCCAGGATATAACTGTTACAATTCTGCATAGAAGCACAGAAATAGGTACATAAAATGTTCAACATTTTATGGAAACATTAAGGGAACCAGTAGGAGGGATCCTAGCCTGTAATAATGGTGGTCTGTAACAAACTTGTTCGCTCAATTTTCTGAGCTGACCTGTGATCTGACATTGAACAAGGCACTTAGGGATCAGCGAGTACACCATTATCTGTATCTGAATCTGTTCAACCAAATAAATAATCTGTATCCATATCTGTACAGAAGTTTAGATTTAAACCTGAAATTGATATGGGTTGATCAGAAGTTGCTGTATTTAGTAAAACTATTCACAGAGAGAGAGATATTGAATGCTTTAATTTATTTCTTATTATTTATTTTCATGAGCTATAGTGAGAAAAATGTTTGCTGAGATGGGTAGATGTACAAAAATAATTCTGTAATCCAATATAATTTCCCAAACAACCTCAATAATAATAAAACTACTTAGAACAAGTCTAAAATCTCCCTGCGCAGGCTGAAAGCTTTGTTATTGACTTTGAAGCTCCTAATGAAACATAAAAAAATAATTTAATTTAATGCTGTAGCTTATACTTATGGTTACAGACAGTGGAAGATAAATGTTTCCTTTGCTCACTTGAATATCATCATGAGTTATGGGATATCTGCAACTTGATTGGCTAAAATTGCATTCCAGGCCTAGGATAATTCCCTGATATCTGCACGTAGAATTTTGCCTAATCACTCAAGTGCTGTAGTATTTTATGAAAAAGTATCACTACGCCCCCCTGAGGAGCTGAACAAAATAAAAAACATGGCGGACAATTCCTCTCACTTCAAACCTAAACACCAAATTCCAAATACCATCTACAAAATAAAACAATTTAACATTCACTTACCACAAAAAGATTGTTGCTGATGTAGAAATGCTAACCAGCCACAGGGATTAAGGAATTGTTTTTGTAATAAAGTGTTTTTTCGTGATGATGTGATAGTTAGCTAGTGGCTGTCCTGTCAATACACTAGTGGCTGGCGCATAAGCCTAATTGTCTTAGCTACCTCTCACTTTACACAGCCTGGGTTTTCCAGAGCCATCTACCACCACCCCTTGGACAGAGTGAAGAGCTGACTTCCTAACAAACACTAGACATTACACCCGATAGGAATTTAAGGGACAGTTGGATTTCCTCAGGTATTTATGGAGCTAATCTAGCGTGATTGATCGACTGGAACCAGGAAAGTGCTTATCCATGAAAGTGCTGCATGTTGCCATACCTCACATCACAATCAAGTTAAGTTGTTTATCCGTCTAACCCTAAAACCTTTTTTCATATTTAAAAATAATTAAGACATAGCCCACACTTTGACAGATTTATTATAAGCGTGTCTCTGAAAGGGGAATTACGGTAGGCTACCGTTTCCAAACAGTTGATTGAATCAGACTTAAAGTTGACTGCTGTTATTGTTCTGGCCTATCATTTTATTTATATAGTGAGGCATATAGCCTACAATTGTTTTCCTACACATAGCTTAAATCTTCTCTCCTGCTGTCATTTAAATTAGCGTAAATCATCTATTGATCGGTTATTGAAATAGTAATCACTTGCACCTACATGCACTCTAAAAACTGCTGGGTTAAAAAATAACCCAACCTTAACCACACTGCTAGGTCACTATTGGACAGAACATGCGCTGGGTTGTTTTGACCCAAGTGCTGGGTTTTACTATTTAACCCATATTTCTGGGTCATTCATTTGACCCAACCAGTGGGTGAAATTAACCCTCTTGCTGGGTTAAGTCTTACTAATGTGCTGGGTTATTTCCTGTCTCATTGCCTTGATAAAACTAGTAACTACAAATGTAAAATAAATATTGTCTCTGCAATACAATAAACCAGAGAGACCACTGTATTTGTGATTTCAATCTCGTTTAATTGTTTTTAAAAAAAACATTTTTAATACATTTCCTTATACTTTTTTGAATACAAGTATTGAATACAATTGTAGACTTTATTTTACAAATGTAAAGCTGTCCATATATTTAGGCATTAAATAAACTAATTTGAACTCATACGATTACAATTGCATTTATTAAGGTCCTTCAGAGGCTAGGCGAGGGTCCTCCTTAGCATTTGGAGAACACGTAACTGGAACAGAAATGGAACAGGCAAGCAAATGCACGTCATTGCGTCAGTTAAAATATCAGCCTTTGGCGCTGCAATTCAATAGTAGACAGTAGCAATTTGTACTGGCATTTAAACGTTAAACTTTTGCTTATATGTACTACCATTTTAACACATGTACAGTAACTTTAAACACTAAATATACTTATATTTGCATCGTAATCATTCCGACTCCAATAACGTCCGCTTTGTGCACAATCCTATGCGCATATGATTGTGGGTGATATGGGAAATTCTCAGAATGAAGGACTCAGTCCTTGGTTGAAATTCAGAGGATCCTTGACATTGGAACAGTCCTTCGATGGACTTTGTTGATGTAGCGTTTTCGAAATTCTGGCTTTGGGGGATCCTTCCTTGACTTTGAGAAACAGCTTATGTCTCCATGGCGTGGCCTGGAACATTGGCAAAGGTCTGACATGTCCCCCTCGTCTCATCCCTGAGGCACAGAATGTGCAGAAATGCTCCAGTCATCTCATGTTGTAAATAGGCTTTTCAACAACGTTGGTCCCAACCTGTTGATTACACACAATCACTTAGGGCCTGATTTACTAACACCAGCGCAGTTTGCACTGCGTCTGTTTATGCGAGTTCGGTAATTGCGCACGCTATGCTTCCACATTTAGCGTGGTATTTATCAAACCCGATACCCATTACGCAATCAGCGCATACTCCGCCCTCCATTAGCGCGCCTCTAAAAGCGCAAACAATGGCCCCGTATGTATCTATCAT
>JACXGM010037490.1:0-11108 GCA_016801145.1 Umbra pygmaea
ATGTAGGAATATTTACTTTTCTACATTTGAATTGGCTGATCAACATCTAAGATATAGCAGATTTTAGCTTGATAAATGTGACATTTGGCATAGTTCATTAAAGTTCTCCTATCGGTACTCGTATCAGCAAGTACCCAAAATGAAATACTCTGTACTTGTACTCGTTCCATAAAAAGTGGTATCGGCCCATCCCTTAAGGTTCTTGATGGGGTTTAGTGCATGTCCTGTATTTGTATTCATGTAGGGGGAGATACAGACACACTTCATCCTGGCGCCAGACCTGTTAATACTTGTTAATTATTACTGCTTGTTTTAGATCACTACTGGTGTGAAGCATGTGCAGATCGTATATATAAGGTCTGTGGTTCAGATTCAGGGGTCTTAGTTGGCTGTGCCTTTGAGTGTGCGTGGTAAACCTGGATGTGCGTTTAATAATGCGTAGTGTTACATTCTTATGGTTTCAGTCGTGTCGGGTAAATTTGTGTATTGTAAGTCTCATAGATGTTGAGCCTCGTGTTAAATACCCTTTATCGAGTGGAATAAACGTATCTTCACTATGAATAAGGGGTGCATTATATGCTGAATAACAATAACCTATAGCCCTAGAACAGGGGTGTCAAACCAGATCCACAAAGGGCCTAGTGTCTGCAGGTTTTTGCTTTTACCTTGTACCTGAATGATTGAATGTCACTAATTGGTTAGGATCTCGCCTCACCAGGCAGTCTACGTCTTAATTGGGCTCTAATTGAGAGGAAAGGCCAAAAACCAGCATACACTCGGCCCCCCGTTGAACCGGTTTGACACCTGTGCCCTAGAATGTCATTGTGAGGTTATTATAATGCGTTTTCATTTTGGGAAGATAGTGAAGGCCTAGGTGTAAAATGCACGGCCCGCCACTAGTCAAAACTGACAGCAAGCTACCATTACATATACTTTCATAATAATGAACTATAGACCTTAACAGTCGCCCACAGCCGACTCCGGAAGTAAGAATACAATACAATTTCTCTATTGACAATTGGAATATAAGCAATAACATTGTTACCGTCGATGGTATACTTAAAAACAGCTATGACATGACTAAGAGATTGTATATGCTCATATAGACAGATAAGTACTTCATTACACACAACACTAAACAATCCCACAGTGATGCCTCTGATTGGTGGAACTCCATGATGTCATTGGAGACAAACTTGTGGTTACCATGTGTACTAGTGGCTATTCCGTATCTTATTTCCATTATAGCCACTGCCCTAGCAATAGTAAAGTTGTTTTAATGCACCTTTGTTTCTTGGATGAACCCGGCAGGCAGTCGTGGTTTGGAGATGATAAACTAAACACTAATATCCTACGTAAATAATGCTAAATGTGTGTATCAGGGTGTATAACCGATAATGCTGGTCCCTAGATGAGAGATATCAAATACGACAAAACCGGTTGGCTAGAAGTGACAAGGGGCCCTATTTTAACGATCTGAAATGCAAGTATCAAACGCAAAAAGCAAGTTAAATTGTGGGAGGGTCCCGGGCGCTGTTGCTATTTTACCGGCGGGATAAATTATTCTTGCGCCCGACGCATATCTAAAAAGGGTAGGTCTAAAGTAGCTTCATTAGTCATAGGTGTGGTTTGGGCGTTACGTGCAATAAACCAATCAGATCATCATCTCACATTCCCTTTAAGAGCAGGTGCGCTTGTTCCATGGCGGATTGCTATTATAACGGCGATTTTCCTTAGATTTTTCTTTTTACAAAATGTAAATAAAGAAATGTCACAAGACATACCCTACTTTCCGATTTTTTGGACTCACTCTCACTGAATCACGAGGTTATGAATGCATGGTAATATTTTTGCAATGTAGTCTAACATTAGACCGAGATTACTCTTCTGTCAAATAAGCTTTCCACTCCCGTTCTGCATTTCTGGGCATTTAAGTGGCTGGCACATTTTTCAACATCACATCTCCTGAAGTCCTCTAATATTTCCTAATTAATGTCATCAACACATCCATGATTCATGGAAATGTTGCGTTAAATACAACAAGCCACAAAGAATGCTGCGACTTGAGTAGTGTACCTGTTCTATCCAAACACCTGACGCGCATTTTCAATGGGCCAAATGTTCGTTCAATTAGGCTACAATGCGTGTTCGTGTGTTTTTGATTAAACAGCATTTTACGCACTTGCTGGCATCATAAATTGTGTCATCATTAACCATGTCTTTAACGGATAGCTGTTGTCCCCTTCACAGCCACCCATCCAAGGGGGGATTCCTCATGGCAAAGTTGGCAAAAAGAGTCAAGACATGGGTGATTTTACTATTAGCATCGCAAATTACGTGTGTATACTTGTTGATTGAATGGGTTCCCTTGAGGTTCATGTATATCAGTGCAAATAATTCATTATGAATAATTTGAGTAAATGTGTACACTAGATGTATACCTATTTTTCACATTTTTGGACACCACAATGACTTCCTCTTGTGGTAATATTTTTCCTTCTAATTATGAATTGCAATTATAAAGAATTGCTGCATTTGTGTAGATGAGAGGAGCAAAGTGTATGCGCGTTAAGCATGCGCCCTTAAAATAGCATATGAATAACACGCCACTGACTTTAAACCAGGTTTTTCCTGGTCAGTGGCGGAATTGTTTTCGGGGACTGCAAGATAGCACCAGGGAACGTTTGCGCCGGAACACGCCTCTTCTTTTCGCTGAACCACCCAACGAAAGCAAGTTCATTCCCTAATTTACCAACGCGCATCTGTGGAGGGAAAAGTCCCATACACTCTAAAAACAAAAGGTTCTAAATAGCACTAAAAGTGGTTTATGGCTTGTAATCATAGGGGAACCACTTTAAGTGCTATATAGCACCTATCTTTAAAAATGGTGCTATGTAGAACCATAAAAGGTTCAATATAACACCTCAACCACCCCAAAGAACCGATGAAGAACCCCTGAAGAACCAAACTGGGCTTAACAGGTTCTTTAAATAATTAAGGTGCTATATAGCACCACTACTTCTCCAGCAGTTCTTCAGCGGTTCTTAAGCGGTTCTTCAGCGGTTCTATGAAGTGCTTAAGGTGCTATATGGCACGTCTTATGGTTCTACATGGCACCATTTTTAAAGATGTGTGCTACATAGAACTTAAAGTGGTTCCCCTATGATTACAAGCCATGAACCACTTTTAGTGCTATTTAGAACCTTTTGTTTTTAGAGTGTATGCGTCGGGTGTAAGAAAGGAATGATACATGCGTTTGTGTAAAAAGTTAATTGCGCTGGGTGTAAGATAGGGCCCTATATGTGATTAAATGTGGTTAAAACTTTGTTTTGTCTCAACTACAGCTAGGACTTCCAAAACAAAAAACTTCCTGTGCTCCCTGTGTCCAGCTTCTACTTATCAACCCCCACAAACCCTATGGTGTGGCTGATTAGTCAATCAGTGACATAGCTGCCAATAAAACACAGCTGGATAGCACCATAACCAAATATGGGAAGCCTTATATTCATAACTACTGCTCTTTGTACTCAACCAAAAAATACTGTTCCCGTTTGTTTATGTTCTTTGTCTTTTCTTCTTGGCTGTTACACCATGTTTACTGAGCCGCGAAAAGGCTTTGTGTTTCCAATTATATGGATAATTACAGAACTGTCAATACGTTTACTGAGCTATTGATTACATTTTATTTCAAGGATGACATTGTGTAAGTGAAGTTAGCTAAAGTTAGATAATTTAAAGTAATGTATAGGCGGAAAGATAACAATCACAATGGCTTATGGGATGAGTAGTTCCTTCCCTCTGAAAATAAAACCTCTTGTATCTCTGACTGTTTTTGGATTTACGGTTAATTTTTTCACTCGAAATGACATTTTGAATGCTAATGAATCATGTCGTAGCTGGTTAGCCTAAGGCATGGTCTAAGACTTTTTATATACAGAATTTTCCAGAAGTCAATGGGAGAAATTAATGGGAAATTTACTTCCGGAACCCAAGTGCTTTCGGACGAGGGGCGGGACTGTTGAGGTCTATACAAAGGGTGAGCATCAGGTTTGGCAAATTGACGCAAATGAGGAAGCTACACAAGCTTCAGCTGGTTCAGAATTCGGCAGCTCGTGTTCTTTCTAGGATTCCTTCTATTGAGCACATTTCTCCATTTCTGCAGCAATTGTACTGGCT
Source organism: Umbra pygmaea (assembly GCA_016801145.1). Taxonomy (NCBI): domain Eukaryota; kingdom Metazoa; phylum Chordata; class Actinopteri; order Esociformes; family Umbridae; genus Umbra; species Umbra pygmaea. The sequence goes on from JACXGM010037490.1 coordinate 4,177, forward strand.
TCCAGTAGAGTTGAATTCAAGATCTTGCTATTAAAATATAAGGCACTTCATAATCTTGCACCCCAATACCTTAGTCAACTTCTCCATGTTTACACTCCTTCACGTGCTCTCAGATTTTCATCTTCACTTTCTCTTGTGGTACCTCGGATTCGATTAACTACCATGGGTGCCAGATCTTTTAGTTATGCTGCCCCCCATCAATGGAACTCCCTTCCCCTTGATATACGCAATAGTGACTGTTTGCTGACTTTTAAAACGCGTCTTAAGAAACATCTTTTTATACAGGCTTTTTAGATTATGTTTTCTTAAGTTTTTACTGCACTGAATCTATATATGTGTCTTGTTTGTTGTGATTTGTGTAATGTATATTGCTTGTGAGTGTTATGAAAGGCGCCATTAAATAAAATGCATTATTATTATTAAGTGCCTTAACCCCGCATTCTATCTGAATTCCAGCAGGGGGCGATAAGTCTAGTTGCAAAAGAGCTTGGTTTCTGTAATAGTCTATGAGAATGAGAGACAGTCTCACTTGATTTATAACCTCAGTAAACATTTTCATAACGAGTATATGGTCTCAATCGCTAGATTTATGCATTCTGCAATTTATCATGATGTTCATGTTTTGAATTATGGTCTTGTTGATTTTAAAATCGGTGATAAAGCAAAGGGGCATTTAGGGCATGGTTATGGCATTCGGTTGTACGACAAGAGACAATTGGCAGTTCAGTTTTTCCAGTAAGTAACGTTACATTTCGTTTTACATTTTGTTTTAATGATGTTTTTCGTTAGCATCCCAATTAATATCAGTTAGCTAGCTAGATTACTCCTCCCTCTCGTCTAAAATCGTCACATCCGCAACCAAGATGACCAAAATCAGATCTTCACAAACCAATGGGTGACGTCCAGGGTCGGCGCTATGGTGGGGCATTCGAGGGCCGTGCCCCCCCTAGCGGTCATTGATGCCCCTCCTACCACAGGCCATGGCGTGGCAAAAATGATATCCCTTTTAGTTATTAGTTTAATATTAAATGTGCAAACTGTAACTTAAATAAAATATACTTAACGGGGAGAGCGCATTATTTTAGTTGTGCATGCATAGCAGGTTACTATGCTCATTGGTCACTGAGTAAACTTGTTACTGTACATTTGATTTCTAATGTTGAGCTGCAGCCTACAGAATCGATATTAAGTTGTTGGTTGGAATCGAAAAGAATAGAACTAACATTGTGTCCGTCATCATAGGCAGTTCGTTATATTTCTACTTAAGTACTGAGATTCAGTAATTCCTCCTCAACTGGCTATCTGAATGGAATGCGTTTTAGTCAGTTCCGTATATCATGTGTTTAATGTAAATGCTTGGAAAATTTATTATTGAAGACTCACCAATTCCATTCTACAAAGGCAAAGTAGGAGACTAGTCTTTATATTATTGTCTATGTTCCAAATCACATTGATTGTAGCCTATGTTAATAAGCCCTCACCAATCTGAGTTTAAATATGGTCAGTAGAAGAAGGAACCGATAACCGCAAACTCCTATTGCCTCGTCTTTGTTTCTTTCATGATTTCCTTTTAAATGTTTCCTATATTAAAAAAGAGATACAAAATGACAAGCCAGCTCAAATCTGCAACTCTCTTTGTCTCTCTCCTGCCCGCGGTGCGTTCCCAAATTAAGTGGAGTAAAGTTAGATCTGCTACATGGTGGCATAATATGGAAATTAACATAAAAAACTATATTCTCTAATGAAATAACAATTAATAATAATAAAGGAAAACGTATTTAGTTTTTGATCAACATTTCTGCTGTGTTGGACGAAGTACGGAGCGGTGCGGAGTGGGAGCAAAGCGAGGAGCGGACGCAGTTATACCGGAGCGATGTTTGAGCGGCCCAGAATGTCCATATAGTGGCCACGACTAAAGACTCTTTATGGAATTTGAAAAGATATAGGCCTATCTCTCGCAAGCACAATAGTGAATACTGCGTGCACATGCAAACAGAAAGAAACGATGTATAGCTATCTACTGGTTAGACCGAGTTATAAAACGAGCAAATAAATTATTTTGTTCATTCTTTTTGTATTACATTAGGCTAAAGCCTATTTTCATTAAATGCCCAGATTTTTTATCTTCACAATTTATATAGAAAACATAGAGCCTACTATTTGTAAAATGAGATTGCACTGTTTTCTGTAACTGTTTTTGTTTTCATGTACAGGGTCACACTGTCATGTTAAATTAAACAACATTATAACAATTCAACTTGATTTAGTTTCAATATTTCAGTGATCGACATACATGGTCACACAATGGATGGGCTTTGTTAATATTGTAATATAGCAAACTTTAAAAATTATTGGAGTTAATTTGGAGTGTCGTTATTTTTCATGTCAGCGATGTGCGGGTTTGAGCGGAGCGGTTGAAAAAGGTGGAGTGTGAACAACTGCGCAGTGAGCGAGGAGTGGGATTTCCAAATGCTCAACTCGGCTTAATTATTCTGGTGTTGGACTATGTCGCCACTGCATTAAAATATTTCTGAAATGGCAGTGCCCCTTCGCTGATGACCCAATGCCCCTCCAGTAGATCTGCTCTGCCGCGGACTCTGGTGATGTCACACATGGCTCCATCCAGTAATATAAAATCTATGGGTCTATACAAAACTAAAATGACATAAGCTAAATTTAGAATGGCTTAGGAACGATAGGCTATTTAGAGATGGAAAAAAACGCTATTTAGAAGTGGATAAACGCAATTTAAAGGTAGATAAATGCACTTTGGAGGTGGGTACTGTAAACACTATTTCCGAATCTCGGGAGCTGCGTAACCGGCCTTTACATGCGTTTAGCCTCCACTACATCCCTGCTTGAAGTAGTGTCTTTCTGACCCAGCTGATTGACATAATAGCTCTAGAAAAAGCCACAACAAAGGTATCAGTGAGATATCTGTTTCATGAATGTGGTGTGATCACATTACCAATGTTAACAGTAACAAAAATATTACCCTACTCTCTCCTACCATTAGGTTAGTAGACATGCTAGCTACTTTACTAGCTTCCTAAGATATAGCTAATTAGAAATAAACCCACGTAGCAAAATTGGTCTGGCCCAGTGCTGGGCCACACATACCACTTACACTTGGCCCACATATCGCAATGAATTACAGTCCTCTAGTGGGCCACCTCTGGTAGCCACATGTGGACCACATGTGGGCCACATATATGATCCGGGAGCTGGCCCAATTCCGGCCCTATGTTGGACCAGACATGTTTTCGAACTGGTTCCAGATTTCAGCCTAGACTAAGCCTAGACTAAGCCTGATCCAAGCCACATTCACTTGCCACAGTTGGCCCAGATGAAAAATGTGCATTATAAACAAATGTTTATTATTATTAGAAACATTGAAACTGTTTATTACATTTCAATAAAAGCAATTACACACTTCCTAACTCTTTTTGAGAGTCCTTTAGCAGACACTCTTATCCAAAGCAACTTACAGTAAGTACAGGGACATTCCCCCGGAGCAACTTAGGATGAAATGCCTTGCCCATGGACACAACAACTGTTGGCACAGCTGGGAATCAAACCGGCAACCTTTCGACTACAAGTCTGACTCCCTACCCACTGAACCATCTGGGCCCTGCAAATCAGCAGACGTAATGCATTTTTTCCACTAATTACATATTAACAATGAATAAACTGTTACTGTTTTATTCTGTAACTTAATTTTGGGCTTGATTTTGACTCAATATTACTATAGTATGTAGCATTTATTTAGCAGCTGTCTGCTTGGTTCTTCTATGGAAACGATCAGAGACTGTTGGGCCAGTCTGTAAGTGATGATGAGGACACTGCAAAAATGCCCTAATTGAAAAAAGCTAAAATATCTTACATCTAGTCAAATTGTCCTGTATCAAGCAAAAAACTCTACCAATGGGGTAAGCAATTTTTCCTTGCCAAGAATTCTTGAAATAAGCCAAGTCTTGCCACTGAGAAGCATAGATTTATCCTAAAAATAGATAAAAATGCTAAAATCTAAGCAAGTTCAGCTAGTTAGAAGCACTTAAAATTGTTATTTTAGTCAATTTATCTTACTTTGGTCGTTTTTATCTCAATACCAAAATTAGCACAACAATCTTAGCTGGAGATGACATTTCTTGAAGCAGAACAAAGCAATATAATTTAATTTGTCTTAAAATGAGCAGCATTAAATGTGCAATATGTAATTTTTGGCCACCAGATCAATCAAAACAATAGCAAAAGATGTACTTGGATGACGTCGGGAGGTTGCGTGGGATCATGGGTTTTGTTATCGTCGTCAATGACAACCTTCCAATCTAGCGTCTCCGGCAGAAAAAATTTTCACTGACAAAGTAATGTATTGTTAAAAATATTATAACTTTATTCACGTTATGTTTGCCGGTTCCCTGGAACTTAGAGCAACTATATTATCTGACGTCATTGACGGTCGACAAAAAGAAACGTCCCGTGTCTTCAAATTAATTTACAAATTTCTCTGGATTTGAAAGTTGGTGGAAACATTTAGGATAATGTAAGTACACAACTAAGAAATATATATAATATATGTATAGTGATGTTTTCTTTCATTGCAAAGTATGTATTTTGTTATTGTTTTGATTGATATTACATATTGTACCTTTAAGCATTCTCACTTTGAGGGTCTTTATTAAACAAAAGTAGGATTTTATTCCAGAGCATATCAGAACATACAACTCTGATTTCAAAATAAAGGCTGTAACAAGTTTATTTTCCTCTAAAGAAATTCACACTGTTCCTTACTGCCAACACAATAAATGTTGAACAAAAGAAAACATCCTCTAGTATAATTAATCTAAACATTAATAATGCACATACCATCTCTCCATTTCAAATGACATAAAATTTCAGTGATGCTCAGTAATAAATGTGAGCTACATGTTTCAACAAACACCATATGGGATTATCTACTTACTCGATGAACGCTTGCCATTCAGACATTTGCCTCCCAGCACCTTGGTTTGCAATAGACAAAAGTGTGGCAATAGACTCAGGATACAGTAAGTCAAGGAAAGGCCATAAAGTGAAGAGGCCCCTCATACTACAAATCTTTTTCAAATGTTGTGACTGGGGTTGTCCCAATGGCAACCATGCAGTTGTCTTGTCTAACAAGCAAGAATAGACTGGAAAGTGCACATCAGTGAAGGAAGACATTGGGATCTTCTGAGGGCTAGAAAATTAGGAAACAGCAGAAAACAAGTAATATGTTTCATTCAGTACTGTAGTAATGTTTCACATATCACAGTTTAAACCATATATATCCATTATAAAGGCTAGATGACTTATGGCTGAGTCTCTAACGTCATCACCGGTGGCCATCTTGTCACAGGCAAGCTTGGTGGGCTCTATGGTACCTAATGTAAGTTGAGTGATCACAAATACTCTAATCTCGCTGAAATCTTGACGGATTTACCAACGGTTTAGTTTCTTACAAATGTTATTAACGTGGCTATTATGCTGGATGTTTTATATATAATATGCCATTTTTTCAAAAAGTATGCAGTGTCATAACTACATCTCTGACATTTTTAACAAACCAAACCGTTTGAAAATCGGTAGAAAATTGAGCATGTTATGGTTATTTCAAAGTACATGCACCATTAACACACAATGTTATGAGTAAGCGAGCTGTCTGTGGCAAGATGGCCGCTAGGTGCAGACGTTAACCTCCATTGGCCAGCAGCGCTGACGAGACATCTAGCCTTTATTATGGATATCTATGGTTTAAACCATCATGCCTTTCATACCTATGAGAATCAAGTAATGAATGTCACAGTAAACAATTGTTACTTGCTATTTTAAGGGTTGAAGTTATTGTAGACCCTTGGTTGTTATGTGTATGAAAGCAATGTTCATTCAAACATTGTAATAGGCTGGAAAGCTTTTAATGTCACTGCATAAAATACTCACCGTAAGAACATGGCCTTGCTGCTCAAGCCGTATTGCACCAGCTTCTTTGGTGGTGCAGTGCCGGATGGGATGAGCAATGGCAGTGTTGGGAAAACTGCAATTGCATGTTCCACTGGTTTGAAAGAACCCCCCAAAAAAGGTACAAAAGGTTAAACCCTCTAATGCTGTCTAAACTAATAAAGTTTGAAATTACAAAATTAAATGTTTGTGTACTTGTGAACATACCTCTATAGTTCTTGGAGGCTTCATAGCTTGCTTCATCACACCAAAACACTGAAACTAAGAGTATAAGGGTGATGGTGCTCTCAGTTCCAAGTCGTTGCCGCTCCCATCTTGGGATGGATCATTTAAAAACGTTTGAAGTGCTGGGCTCATCCTGCATGGCACTCATCACAGCATTCAAATGGATTTCAATATACTCAGTCTCCCCTTCTGAAATGCAGATGTGTAGACTTAAGAAAGCGGACACACAAATGGATCTAATTATCATTAAGTTTGCTCATTTTGAAAAATGTACACTCATTTGGCTAAGACTTTATATTGATGCACTTGTATTTTGGATCATTCAGTGTTTATACATTTTTGATTGACCATCAATATCTTCCTTGTGTTGAACTATATTGGTACAGTATAAAAATAATTGTGTGCATCTTATATTTTTCTGTCTTATAGTTATACACCTGTCCCAAACTGTTTTGAACTGGAACGACTGGATACCGCCGATTTAATAAATATTTTCAGTGGTTTCTTAACTTTTAGGGTCACTTGTAGCCAAAGTTGGGTAAGTTACTTTTTAAAAGTTATTTTTACAATTGTAAATTGACTACAGTAATCAGATTACTTAAAAAAAATGTGAAAGTAATTTACCCAACTCTGCTTGTAGCTAGCTAAAGGTTAAACACAGCTAAATAGCTGTTTGCCCTTGCTAGCAAATGTTTGAGATTGTGTTCTGGAAGGTGTTAAAGGAGTGTTCC
>JACXGM010037491.1:0-11089 GCA_016801145.1 Umbra pygmaea
AGAGTAGCAGGCAAATACAATGTAATAAGTTAACACTAGTATGACTGTGCAAATGGTAACTGTGCAAATAACAATAATGTAATTAAACTAAAAATAATGTTTAAGTCCGTATATACACAAAGGTGCTTATTTGGCAAGTACTAAAGTAACAGATCAGATAGGGAAAGGTAGTGTACATGTGGGGGGGGGGGTCAGCAGGTGCAATGGTTGGACAGAAGCTCTGATATTCGAGATTTAAAGGAAGTGAGGGGGACAGTGGTCACGAGTTTCAAAGTCTTCTGTAGCTCGTTCCAGTCGTTGGCTGCGACGAACTGGAATGAATTTCGGCCAAAAGAGGTGTGGGCTTTTGGAGTGATCAGGGAGATGTACCTGGATGAGCGCAGGTTACGGGAGGGTGAGGCAATGGTGAGGAGTGAGTTCAGGTAAGGGGGGGTTAGTCTTAGGATTGATTTATAAATTAGGTGATACCAGTGGGTCAGGCGCCGAGTGTGTAAAGAGGGCCAGTCCACTAGTGCATATAGGTCGCAGTGGTGGATGTTAAATGGGGCCTTGGTAATAAATCGGATGGCACAATTATAGACTACGTCTAGCTTTTTAAGAAGGGAGGTGGAGGCAGTTCTGTAAATGACATCCCTTAAATCAAGGATTGGAAGGATGGTCATTTTTACCAGGGTCTTTTTGGCAGCATAGGTGAAGGAGGCCTTGTTTCTGAATAGAAAGCCAATCCTAGATTTTATTTTCATTTGTGTGTTTTCCCGTGAAAAGCTCCATAAATCTCCATATGTCCGGTTTGTTTGTCATGTATTGAGTAAAACAGCACCAAGCTTTTGTTGGGAAAGTTGCTTATCAACTGTTATGTTATCTCCTGGTTTGTACCACTAATATTAATTATTCATTGTATTTATATTGCACTTTTCAATGACCCAAAGCACTTTACATTGTAATGGGGGAAGCCCACCTCAACAAGGAATGCAATATTTCAAAAAACATTTCCAAGCGTAATTTCATGTCTCCTTTTCATCTAAACATTGTTGTCACATAATCTCTTTGAAGCGCTTATGGCCTCTCTGAAAATAAGACAAATCCAATTGTCTAAAAATGGCAAAATTATAGAAGAATATTTCTGTAGTTTTGTTGAGGTATTAGCTGTACAACAACAGAGTGTGTATGGGGAACCATAAAAGAGAAGAACTTACTGTGGGACATATAGTAGTGTTCTATATAGGGAATTTGGTGTAAAGCATAGTGGTAAAAAGGTCCGCTGTCTTTCAATCTTACCTTGTACTTGATTATTATTAATTGGTTACGATCTCCAAGGAAAAAACAAGCATACACCTATGTCCTCTGTGGAACTAGTTTGGCATCTGTGGTCAAATGGAATGCACTAAAATTATGAATAGGGTCAAAAGTACCCTCCCCCCCCACACACACACACACATACACACACACGCACGCACGCCCACACCCCAGACCAGACCATTGTGTAAGCAGGTTGGAATGTCCTGACTGGTTCTGCCCAGGGATTCCTTCCTCAAATGTGAGGATATGATGACATCACTTTTCCTTCTCAGAGTGGAACCGATATTCTATGGATGCTTTCAGATAGGTGGGGGGGTCATGCGTACTTAACAAGGGGGTGGGTTCAAACACACAAATATAAAAAGGAATGAATTAATACAAATTACTCATCTGTGTTTGTATTCTACTGTTTTGTCTAGAGCTTGTTTACTGGAGATGAACATAAAACATCTGAAGAATTGTCTTCTCTTTCACGCAAATTACATTTCAAGTTAACCGTATTTTAGAATCGACAACCATTTTTTACATTGTGATTTTTTATTTGAATTGAAGTGCTTTTTTGTCATGGTATATTTGTTTAAATTATATTGCCAAAGCAATGTACAATACATTCTTCTCTGTGTTCCGGGTTATCCCCCTTGACTTCCATACTGCTTTCTAGCCCCCCCTTCTCTGTCTTTATTTCTGTTGCCTTGTTCTTTTTAATCAACCCACTAGGTGTCTATGTCATATTCTATGTGATATTCTATGTGATATTCTATGTGATATTCTATGTGATGTTCTATGTGATATTCTATGTGAAATTCTATGTGATATGTGATATTCTATTGATTACAAATCTTTGGACAACAGGAAGGAACCTTCATGTTTGCTAGGCACTTTTGGTAACACCAGTTAGCAGGCTGTGACTGACTAAACAATGTGGCCAAGCACATTGAATGACGGTCAGGAGTCTTTACAGATGGCTACTGATGGACTAGCTACAGTTGAAAAACGGTTCCAATCATTTCCCCAGGTGTACCTCAAAACGAAACATGGATAAAACACCCCCAGTGTGATTGATGTTTCTGAATTTGAAAGGTGGAAGTGATGCAAATAAATGACCCGGGTGGGAATAGAGAATGAGAGCCTGGACTGGACTCTATTTCACCTCTGTTATACAGTGAAGAATCTCAGCATGTTAGAGCTCTCGTGTTACAGTCAAAACAGCTGTTCTGTCACACTGATAGCTAATGACTTCCCCAGATGCCAGAGAAATCAGAATCGCTTTTCTCTCTCCACACACCTGGCTTGCTGTCTGTTTGACTGTCTGGCTATGTAGCTTGTTGGTGTGCTGTCTGGCTATGTTTATATACATGTAAACACTGCTCAAATAAATTAAGCACTCCAATCACACATCTGTTCTCAAAAATATTAAAGATCAAAATCTTTACATTGTGTAATTTGTTAAGAACACAATGACTTAAGAACTAAATAAAACCAAAATCACCAAGCGATTGATGGCTGGATTCAAACTCACACCGAAAATCAAAGTAAACAGTTGACACCACAGGCTGTTTCAACTGAATTTCATCACAGCAAATTGTAATGTGAATGGCCCCCACATGCCTGTATGCACTCCTGAACTACCAGGAGGACCCCAGGGCCCACTGCATCAGTGTAAGTTCTAGGGGTGGAACGGTACACAGAAGTCACAGTTCGGTTCATACCTCAGTTCAGACTTCACGGTTCGGTACGAGTTTGGTACAATGGAGGGAGTTCGGTACAATGGAGGGAAAAGCTAAACAAAATGCAGAACGCAATTTTTTTACTGTGCATGTCTCAAGCCATCTGTACCATCTAGTGTCATACAGTTTCTCCCCTGAGCTAGCACATCTGGGTGATTGCGTCAGATATCCGTTAGCATCTTAGATGTATTTCCACTCACATACCCAAAAACTGCTAAACAATGCTGACTCACAGTCCTCATCTTATCCACCACTCTATAGCCTGTACTATTGTAACCGATATATATACAATCTAAGACTGTAACTGACTGGGAAACCAACATTTTCCCAAACTTGCGATCTTAGAGTTTGGCGGGTCCTCTAACTCTTGTGGGTCACCACCACTCGCCATACTATTCCTTAGTGCTGACTCACTCACCGGACCGTCAATTTGACAAAAACTGCATACATAAGTGGAGCTCGGCTACCTAGCTTCAGAGCTAAGGCAGGGCTACAGATTAGGTGTCCATAAACAACTTGCGTATCTAACGGTGGTTCCGCATTACATTCATTAATTTGCACACAAGTTTAATTTATTTTTATACCGTGTATAGTCCGGTGTATACCGGTGTAAATTCATGCACCGAACCGTGATGCCCATACCATTTCAGTTCAATACGAATGTACCGTTCTGACAATGGGTTTGAGGATTTAATCTGGGTGCCTAACAGCAGTCAGAGTACCAATGGCTAGCACAAGGAGGTCTATGCGAAACTCCAAGGATATGCCTCCCAGACCATCACTGACCCACTGCCAAACTGGTTATGCTGGATGATGTTACAGGTAGCATAGCATCCGCCATGACATCTCCAGATTCTTTGACATCTGTCACGTGCGCATTATGAACCTCCTCTCATTTTTGAAGAGATCATTGTGCCAAAGGCAGACCTGCTAATTCTGGTGTTCTCGAGTGAATGCCAATCGAGCGGCACAGCGCTGGGCTGTGAGCACAGGTCCCCCTAAAGCATGTTGGGCTCTCGTGCCACCATCATGGAGTCTGTTTCAGAAAGTTTGGTCAGAAACATGCACACCAGTAGCCCACAGGATGTCATTTTGTAGAGCTCTGGCAGTGCTCCTTCATTTCCTCCTTGCACAAAGGCACAGATATCGGTACTGCTGCTGGGTTGATGTCCTTCGATGGCCCTGTCCAGGTTTACAAATGTACCGGCCCGCCTCCTGGTATCTCTTCTATGCTTTTGAGATCATACTGGGAGACAAAGCAAACCTTCTTGCAACGGTATGTCTGGATCAGTGTTGGTCAAGTTACTTTAAAAAAGTAATTAGTTATAGTTACTAGTTACTTCTCACAAAGAGTAACTGAGTTACATCATTTTAAAAGTAACTAATTACCAGGGAAAGTAACTATTTTGTTACTTAAAAAAATCAAGTATGTCAAATAACTTGGAAGCCCCCAATATGAAATATGTTAAATTAATGAAATGGACACTAAATAGAATCAAATATTAAAACATCAGGGAATTCCAATGCACTCTCCTTATTTAAAAAGCCTTTCTTATATGGCTAGGTCATCTAGAACCTTAAAAATGGAAACACTCCAACGCGTTTCAGCACACAAGACTTCGTCAGGGAGTCAACAAATTTCAAAAAGGCAAAAAGACTTCCTTATATACTTAAAAAACACCAAGTATATAAGGAAGTCTGATTGGTGTTTTTTAAGTATATAAAGAAGTCTTTGCCTTTTTGAAATCTGTTGACTCCCTGACGAAGGCTTGTATGCCGAAACGCGTTGGAGTGTTTCCATTTTTAAGGTTCTTGATGACCTACCTAGCCATATAATAAAGGTTTTTTAAATTAGGAGAGTGCCTTGGAATTTCCTGATGTTTTGAAATTTATGAGTCCCATCCAAAGAGCACCTCAAACAAACAACTTGAGTCCTGGTAGCGCTTCTCTACAGGTATTTTTTTATTAGTCTGAGTTAAACGAGTTTGCAGTGGTGGATAAAAATCTAATTTAAGTTGCTTTGATGTCGTAGCTCAAAAAGTAGTGCTTATTATACTTACAGTTTGCGAAAGCTACCTTTTAACTCGTTGGACTTGCCATCGCTCTGACTCCTGGCCGTTGGTGTGTGTGCGACTGTCTGTGCGTGTGTGTGAACTGAACAGTGAACACCCAAACTACTCTGCCTCTGGTTGGTTAGCAAAACGATGGAAATGTAGTCTAAGCCAATCATCATCAGTTGTGGTTGTCTACCACCCCCCAGACATACACACACACACAAGAGAAAAAAAACTTAGCAGGTCCTGCAGTAAGGAATCTAGCGCTTCATTGAGCTTAATTAAAGTAACGCCACATTTTATTTTGTCAGTAACGGTAACGGCGTTGTAACGGGGAAAATATTAATTTGTTTGATTACTTGTTACTGAAAAAACTAACGCCGTTAGTAGCGCCGTTTATTTATAACGCCGTTATTCCCATCACTGGTCTGGATGTGCCCTCCTGGAAGAACTGGACTATGTGTGCTAACTGAATGAGCTGCAGGTACAGCGTCATGCTAACAGAAGTGAGAGAGACAATAGCAAAACACAAAACTGAAGTAGAATCTGTCAGGAAAGATGAAGAGAGAGCAATTGTCTGTGGCCACCACCTGCAAAACCATCCCCTTTTTTCTTGCTGTTGCCTCTCCAGTGCACCTGTTCTCAATTTCATTTGCACCAAAACAGGTGAAATTGATTTACAATCACTTATACGTCTAACCTGGACAGGTTGATATCCCTGAAGTTTAATTGACATAGTGTTATACTGTGATGATTGCATGTTCCCCTAATTTTTTCGAGCAGTGTACTATACAGGTGCAGTTCAAAAAAGTTGAATATTGTGGACATTTTTTTTTTCTGTAATTTAATTCAAAAAGAGCCAACTTCATATATTCTAGATTCATTAAACATAAAGTGACATATTTCAAGCCTTTTTTATTTCAATCTTGATGATTACAGTTTACAGCTCATGTAAATAAAAAAATCAGTATCTCAAAATATTGGAATAAATAATCTATAATACAGAAATGTTGACCCGAGAAGAGTTTCCTGATCCTTTAATTTCTACGTTCTCATACTGCTGTCTTCACAGTTGTCCAGAAGACACTCATTGGCACCCTCCATAAAAGGGTTAAGCCACGTAAGGTCATTGCTGAAAGGCCTGGCTGTTTGCACAGTGTTGTATCAATGCATATTCATGTAAAGTTGACTGGAAGGTAAAAGTGTGTTGGGAAAAGGTGCACAAGCAACAGGGATGACCGCAGTCTTGAGAGGGTTGTCAGGCAATGTTGATTCAAGAACTTGGGGTAGCTTCACAAGGAGTGGAAGGAGACTAAAGTCAGAGCATCAAGAGCCACCATGCACAGATGTGTCCATGAAATGGGCTAAAAGTGTCACATTCCTAGTTTCCAGCTGCTCCTGAACATCTTTTTAGATGGACAAATGTCATCTTTTTTTCAGATGTTTATTTTGCATTTCATTTGGAAGTCAATGTCCCAGAGTCTGGAGGAAGAGTGGAGAGGCACAGAATCTAAGTTGCTTGAAGTCCAGTGTGACGTTTCCCCATTCAGTGATGCTTTGGGGTGTCATGTCATCTGCTGGTATTTGTCCACTGTGTTTTATCAAGTACTGACCTGGACTGACCTGAACCCCATAGTGAGGGGCGCTCACATGTCAAGGAGCCGTACGATTCTAATCACACGGCTCATCCAACACCTTTATTTATTCAGCTAATATTTGGGATTACTACATCTCAAACTATACTTCTGGACTCAAAGGTGCCCAATTTGCACAGAAGGATGTGCGTGTACATGTGGCAATGTACATATTAATTAAAATGATTTATCACGGGCAGTATTGTGGCAATTTGCGGTGCCTTGTGCTGGAGCTCTGGGCAAAGTGTAGCAGTATATATTTGTCCTATATTTATACAGTTTTAGGCATATTTTGGTTTTGGTTCTCAATTTACCTAAACTTAAAAAAGGGTAAAAACATATTGTCTGTCTGATTTATGTATTTAGATAGTTTGCAACTACTCAGGATTCCGATGCTGGTGTTCTAATGAGCTGTGCATCAGATCAGATCTGGAAAAGTTGTCTGAATGATGTCACCGACTAGTCCAGGACCAAAAAGGTGACACAATGACCGAGTCACTCAGACAGGAAATGGACAGAAATGAACACCAGTGATACTGTTGTCTCGACTTTGGGCCTTCTGGTATTTCCAATTAAGCTAACATTGTGATTAAACTAACATTGCAGACTGAGATGAGATATAGGAGTATATTGTTTAGCCTAATGGGCATGAATGATCTTGACTATTTCACCTTGTTGATTCTAGTAGTGTCTGAGCTTCAGCAAAGGCCAGAAACACATCACACATGTTGTAATCAAAATGGATTTATTGGAGAGTTTTTGTTTAGGAAAATTTTGCAAAAAAAATTCCTGATGCGAAATGTAGCTTAGATTTAGCTAATTCGGTAACTTTTTGTGGTTCACCATCAAATATAACAGATGATTGATGATCAAAGCGATCAATTGGCAAACATTCCTTTTAATACCTCCTTTCCCATTTTCAGATATGTTTTCCCAGGAAGTTGTGGCAACCATTTCTCTTACTGTAGTTCTTTGTGGTTGTGGCTTAATTTTACTGGTATTTTTAGTACCGTTCAGACTGTAGAGGTCAGAGATCATTGATATGTTCCTCTTCCGTTCACGCCAAAAATGAAATGTGACAGTTTCTCCTTTTTAAAATGCCTATCTTATATGCATTTTTATGAAAATGAATCAGGTTATATTTAAGCTGTTCTGCCATTGACATGAAGACATCTCGTAGCACCACTGAAGCAGACAGTCTTCCGTTTGTTGATATAGTGTGTCTGTGCTGTGGCTAGGGTCACAGTGGGAGAAACTGGAAACCCTCTACTTTGTAGGGATAAAATAACAGATATATTTTGGTGGAGTGGTTTTTCTGTTATTCTTAAATATTTCCCTACAGGATGAGCGCAAGCCTGCCCTGCAATTGGGCAATCAACCTGCCAAACATTGCAACACTACAAGTGATAAATGTCTATACATTTATTTACACATCTCTTGATCTTGATATTGTCCTTTGTTTTCAGAGAAATTGCTTGTGCTAACGGTTGCCACGCAGGAGACCGACGGTTATCTCCGCTTCATGCAGTCTGCCAGCTACTTCAATTACACTGTGAAGGTACCAAAATTCAAGTCATTGATTAATTAAGTTGTCATTCTTTGAGGTCTGTGTCTTCTCTTGAGACTGTATGTGAAACATTAATAGTAAAATACTTTTCAGTCAAGCACTGCTCAGTCAAGTTAAATGAGAGCAGCATTGCTAACCCTGATGTTTCCTTGGTCTACCATAGGTGCTGGGTATGGGGGAGGATTGGAGGGGGGGTGATGTGGGGCACTCCATAGGGGGAGGACAGAAGGTGAGACTACTGAAGCAAGCTATGGAGGGACTGGCCAACTCAGAGGACCTCGTGGTGCTGTCTGTCGACAGGTAGGTGACCTGGGGTCAGGTAGGATGAGCTGGGGTCAGGTGGGATGAGCTGGGTTCAGGTAAGATGAGCTGGGATCAGGTAGGATGAGCTGGGATCAGGTAGGATGAGCTGGGATCAGGTAGGATGAGCTGGGGTCAGGTAGGATGAGCTGGGTTCAGGTAAGATGAGCTGGGTTCAGGTAAGATGAGCTGGGATCAGGTAGGATGAGCTGGGATCAGGTAGGATGAGCTGGGGTCAGATAGGATGAGCTGGGATCAGGTAGGATGAGCTGGGATCAGGTAAGATGAGCTGGGGTCAGGTAGAATGAGCTGGGATCAGGCAGGTTACTGGGGATCAGGTAGGATTAGCTGGGGTCAGGTAGGATTATTTCTTGGGCTAACGAACGATGACACAGAACTGGAAGAATGGTTGATGTTCTGGTAAAATGACCTGGAAGTTGGTGGGATTACCTGTCGCCCGGTAGGGTGACCTTTGGCCTGGTATGGTGACCTGGGGGCTGGTAGGATGACCTGGGGGCTGGTAGGATTACCTTGGGGTCAGGTAGGGGAGCTTGGCCAAGTAGATCTGTAGACACACCAACGCACACACCTACAAACACCTACTCACACACACATACACACATTTCTCTAAGTGTATCTGTCGACAATCACAGTGAGGTTAGAGCATGTGTCTGCTATATAAGAAGAATGCATGTGCAAACATAGTATGCAGCTTTCCTGAAAGGCCTCGGCTGAATGCATCTTGCCACCACTAATGTCAGAGAGAGGTTAAAGCTTTAGGTTTCTCCCTACTGTTAACCCCGGACTTCCCTTAAACCAACAATAACTCCTCTTGCAGTTATCCAAACAAACCCTAACTCCTTTAGTCAGCAAAAAAATTTGCTAACCATGTTAAGATTCAGTTACCTCCATTTGCGACCCATTGGTCGGCTTAGAACTACTGTTGCTATTATCGGATATCTCAGTAAATGGAAACAATGCTTCTCTGTAAGGTTTCTATTAAACATAATAAAGATAAGGACTGATTCTTATCTTCTACCACAATAATAACTTCAGGGAGTTCAAAGTGGTTTGTCTAGGACACTATATGGTGCTGAATGCCTTTGAGTAATGAAGCCAACTTTTTTAAAGATTGATAGCTATCATTTTCATACCTCCAAACGGTTTGTGTTTTGGTTGATTTAGTTTAATTAAATACAGTACAAGAAATGACCTCTCATTTAAGGCATTTACTCAAGGGAAATTGCAGGATGTCTCTATAAAATGTAATTTAACGACACAAACACGCCCCTTCACCTGCACAGACCTGTTGAAATCTAAATGAAGGCTCGTTTTCAGAATTTCAGCGACAAATAAGTGTTTTGAAAGCAGAGCCTGAGTGCTGGTACAGACTAACTGTTTTGAGAGAGTTTGAGTGAGAGTGAGAGAGAGTAAGACAGAAAAAAAGAAGAGACAGAGAGAGGTGTTTTGGTTGACTTATCATTACTATACTTTCCATTCATTTATTCAAAGAAGGCCCATATTACGAAACTGTGTGAAGCTTCTAGTAGATGGCTCATAATTACTGAGTCTGCTTTCTTAGTTATGGGGCACCCAGAGCAATGAAGGCATTCACAGTGTTCACAGAGGTCTGTAGTGGTTCATAATAAGAATAATAACTACCAACCAACGAGACATATCAAGTGCCACTTTAATAAAGTACATGCATGTCAGGGAGAATGTTGATAGTATGTTACCACAGTAACCACATAGTTCTCATCACAACAGGGCCTGAAAATGTTCAGTTACTGCTATGCTATGCAATTTACTTTTATACTACTGGAACTCCCTGCAAAGGCAGAATTTAAATAGACAAAACATTGCTCCCACTGGTGTTAGTTCATAAACTGTGGCACGCTAAATGGAGTGCTGCATTTTATTTACAGTGTTTTTCATTGGGTAATAAGCATCCGCCAATACTAAGTCACATTGTCAAAACACAGTCTGTGAAACAAGTTTATGTTGACTGAAATTGAACTTACGTACATATTGGATGGCCGTTTTATGTAAACATTTCCAAGAATAGACCATTCGTTTATAATTTAGGATACTCAGGGGAACGTTAAGTTCAGGCATTACACTAGGTTATTGAGGATAAAGTTAGGGTTAATTTGAGGCTAAGGTTGGGGTTAGGCTAAGGTAAATGGACTGTCTAAAGTTTCTTAAAGGCACTCAATTATTGTAGAAATTTTAAAAAGCCTTTATTTCATCATGGCTTTATTATTTAAAAAACAGCTGACAGGTATACACCTATGCGTTGCGGCTTACAAGCCTTCGTCAGCCTTTGTATGAGGCTTTACGCTTCAATGTCCCCGGAAACATACATATGAGAACTGGCAGGTATTGTATGAAGGGTTGTAGTATAAATTGTATTATAGAGTAGCATATGCTGGCTATGTAATATGTTGTTTACTTTCTGTTTGTCAGTAATAACAAATATACCCTCTGTGTCTCTCCCTCTCTCTCTCT
>JACXGM010037492.1:0-11089 GCA_016801145.1 Umbra pygmaea
GAGAGAGAGAGAGAGAGAGAGAGAGAGAGAGAGAGAGAGAGAGAGAGAGAGAGAGAGAGAGAGAGAGAGAGAGAGAGAGAGAGAGAGAGAGAGAGAGAGAGAGAGAGAGAGACCAAGGCTGACAGACATTCAGACAGACCAATAGATAGAGCATGACGGGGGTCTGGTAAATATTGGTTTCGTATAAGTGTTGGATATCTAAAAAAATATCTCATTTTGGTGTGTAAAGTTTATTTATCATTCCTGACTTTTGTTATTTATATATTGATGTGTTTTATTTTCTACTTTGGCAATGTAAACAATATTTCCATGGCAGTAACACTATAACAGGGACATAATAAAATGACTCCTTCTCATCCATGGACCATGAATTCTGCCACTGATGCAGGTGTATCTTATGTGTCTTAGTTGTTTCTCACAGTCTGCTCTTATACAGTTTTTATACAGTTTTGAAACCTTTTTATACTTTTTATTCTGTGTACTGTTTGTCTTTTACTGTTGCCAGATTGCCAAAGACAGATCTCCATTTTATGTAAATTTAATGGACAATAAAGCTTTTCTTATCTTATCTATATTAAAATGAGAAAGAAGAGTAAGTTGGAGTGAACTACATAGATGTTTGTTATTTGAAGAGGGATGCTGCTCTCTGCGAGTGTATGGTGTGATTTGGGGGGTCACCAACAATGTAGAAAGCACAATGTCAGAAATGGAATTGGCTGGATTTCTGACAAGCAAGCAGCATCAGTAGGAGAGCACGGTAATGTGTTGTGCTTCCATGCCTCTTCAGATATTAGCTGTCAGGTCCACACTGAGGTGTCTCTATTGAAGACAGCAGGGAACAGAGAGTTGTTCTTCTGAGGTCTCCATAAAACAGAGAGTGAGGAAAAACAGCAAGAGCATTAGTTATAGTATATTATGCACGAGGCTGTTTGTCTCTCTAGTTCTGTCTTTCACTTCATATTCTTCAGTAATGACCGGATCCTCAGCATCACAGACAGACAGACAGACAGACAGACAGACAGACAGACAGACAGACAGACAGACAGACAGACAGACAGACAGACAGACAGACAGACAGACAGACAAAGAGACAGACAAAAAGAATGCTAGTGATGGAGAGCAAGACAAAAATAATGTTCCTTCCTTGTGTGTTTCATACATATTTGGTCCCATTTGTCATGATTGAAGTGTGGTCATGTAAAGAGGGAGATCAAAGCGGGAAGTAGATGGTTGTTGCTTGTGTTTAATATATATAAATATATATATATAAAACATAATCCGGATAACAAACATGAATAGCAGTGCAGGTGAACAATAAGAGCATGTGCACAACAGGTACTGTGTACTAGCTGACTATGCTCTCACAGTGGCATAGACACTGACAGCTAACATACAAGTAAAGAGCATATGCATAAACTTCCAAACTCCAAAACACTCCTTTAGCAACTTACATTTCCATAATGACAACTTCTCAATAGACAGATAGTATTGACAGAAACACAAACTTACGTAACAGGATACATCAATGCCCGACACCTCTCTCTAGTTTGGCCATACTGTATAGGAAAACAACTGACTCCTAGAACAGAGCTGAACGTAATCATTAATCATCAGATCTGCAAGATACCAGCCTAACCTAACCTTAACCCTATCCTAGCAATGGCCAAACTAGAGAGAGGTTCCAGATTCCTTAAAGGGACATACAAGAGAACATAAAACTGCAATGCCAACCATTGGCACATGACACATAACACATAAAACAAATAATACTTTTTAGTAGTCAATGTCTCAGTCCGATGTCAACGCCAGCCCTTACTGGGCTGGACGTTACACATTGTGCTTCAATTTCACATTGATGCTTGCACTTTGGAGTTCTAGGCTGTGTATCTGTAAAAGCATTTTTTTGTGAAAACTTCTGATCTAAAAAGGGCTTTATAAAATACATTTGATTGATTGATTGATTATTGCTTTTAACTTGGCTATGGAATGAATATTCGGTTAAATACGTTGACTGAAAATGTTGTTTAATTATAGATTCTGCCTGTAGCTCTGGGTGTCTTCTAATGACTGGGGCACAGATTGGGTGAGTGTTCCCTGTTTTTCAAACATCACTTCACCCTGAGGGGTGGGGTGGGGGGGTACAGAGCGATGAAAAGTGGAGGGCCAGAGGGAGATGAAGAAGAGAGGACAGGTAATAGACAATAACTGGAGTGGAATTGTTTGCACAAAATCTAGCTTTTAATCAGACCTTTAAATGCTGGGTTTAGCTCCCTGCGGTCAGTCAAACTTTTTCCCCTCACCCATCGCCCCCTTCAAACCTTTCATCAAAATGGGTTTCAATTTGATTAGCACCTTTTTGCCATGCTAATTGAAAAAAACACTCCCTGCGTGTAATCAATATCACACAGTTTAGCATGGAGGGGAGATGATTATGGACCCATGTGGGAGCATTTTGATGTCTGTCCTCACACATAAACACAAAATGAAAGAAACTAAAAGTCTGAGATTAGCTTCTTAATGAACGCGTCTCTTTGAGAGAAAATCATTTTCTCAAGAGCAGCCACATGCTTAAGGGTATTTATTATTATTACCTGCACTTTTGAAGTTGTGCAGTAAGTTGAAGTTAATTATTTTAAACAACAAATTGTTCTATTCAATCCATAAAACTAAAAGAAGATGTGGAAATCAAAGCTATTTTAATTGAATCGTATTAAAAAGAATAACTTTAAGAACAAGCATTAGCTGCCATTTTGACCCCTTCTAGAAGCTGATCATGTGTGTCTATTGTCCAAGGCCTATTGTTGGAGCAAAGTCAGGAGCACTCACTCATCAGTGCTTACCATGTGTGAGGCTTAGTCATTTAATTGAGCCTCTTTTTAACTGAAGTGGCTTTCTAAGGTAAAACGTCTAGTAATCATAGTGCTTTTGAACAAGTTCGATAAACTGCCATTACTGTTCAGGAGGTGAATTGGTTGGAGCCATAAAGAGTTTGAGATAAAAAAAAAGATTTGACTGACATACCGAGCACATTGTTATCAGCCTACTTGAGTATAAGTAAGGGTTGAAAAGGGTTAAACGAAAGAACTTGGAACTTCCCAAAGCCCACCAACCCCACCTCTCGCCTCCCCCGTTCCTCCTATTTTCCTCTGGAAGAATTGCAACAAATGAAAAAGATGACAAACGATAAAGCCCATCTTGAGAAACGGCAGGCGCTGGACTGGAAATCCAATACAATAAAAAATCCTGTCTATATCTGAGATTGTGTAATGACGAGTAGTACCCAACTTATGCCCCATTGACACAAATCCCCTTCAGATTGAAACGGTGTTTAGGTTACTGAGGTGGGACTAATGTTTTGTACCCACCCATGTCTGCTTTTCAAATAACTCATCCACAGGGGCCTGCATTTCTGATTGAAACACCAACATGAATTGGTTTTGAAATGGGGTTCAGGTGGTTTAGGAAGACTTTTTAAATAACTAATTTACCACAGCATATGCTACAGAAGCCCTGAAGCAATCTCATTTGAATGACTTAGAAAAATGTTTGTACAACTTATTTAAAAAACTACATAAAAAATAAAATAAAATGATTACTAAGTCGAGATAATAGTGAGGTCAAGTGATGTCACTATTTTATTTTCTAATCTATTTATTAGATCTAATTAGGCCTGCTTTGCTATGCAGCATCCCTATAAGACCGTGCGTTTGGTGGGTACAGTGAGGAGGCATATTGGTTTGTGGTGAGGACACATTAACTGTGCCATGTGTGGCGGGAGCACAGGATTAGCCTATCAATGAGGAAGGGGTATCAGCACCTTGGACAGCGCATGCTGCCTATATTCCAGTCCAGAAATTCAGCACAAGGAAGTGTTGGCATTATAGAAATAGAATAAAAATCGAACGGACATTCCAATTCAAATCAATGTAGCAGAATAGAGTGATAGTCATTGTTATGTCTACCATTCCATTGCAAAGCTCTAGGAGCCTACTTCCACAATAAACAGATTTGCGGCAAGTCACGGACTCGCTAGTGGCCTGCCTTGTTGGTGAAGAGCAAGTGGAGAGTGCCGGATTTAATTGCTTTATAATTCTATTGGTCATCTAATGTCAAAAAGTTATCAAAATATATTCAATAAATGCTAATATTACAATACTCTCTAACTGAAACTCTCAAACTAGTGAGTGTGACACACTTTACAGCCCCACTGTAACTAACAACAATAGCCCTCCACAGGCTGTTCCTATGGCGATACGTAAAACAATGTAACAAACAAGAAATTTGTACAGGCATACGTTTCTGGAGCCATGGAAACGTAAAGCCTTGAACGTTTAAAAAACGACATGTCGCTGAGCCGGTTATTTAATTTCACACTTCTCATCCTACACTGAAGCTTTTAGTCAGATCATGTGTGGGATTATTGACACTCACTAACTGTACATCCGCAATTGTATTTACAGCTGCCAGATCTGCACACAAGGAGTTGCTGGAGAGCGATGGGCAATGTAGATAATTTGACTTATCTATACCAAATCCCGGGCAGCACTATGCCAATTTAGGCTGCCTCTCGCTGGAGGTCAGGGCAAGGTCAGAGAAGCCATAGTCAGGCCTGAAACATTGACTATCATGATGTAGTTTGTCCTGGAAGGCAGCAAGCCCCCTACATCATGCGGACCCCCCGAATGCATCAATTTCTATAAAAAAAAATGTAAATTCCTGGGTGTTAAAATATTCATCAGTTGTGTATATAAACTGTGACATTACTGTGATTTGTTTAATCTTGATCTCATAATCTTACATAACCAAAAATAAATAGATAGAATGAACTGCCTTTGTGATGGCAGAGGTCAGAGGAGAATGGCCAGACTGGTTCGAGCTGATAGAAAGGCAACAGTAACTTAAATAAACACTTGTTAGAATCAAGGTATGCAGAGCAGCATCTCTGAATGCACAACACATCGAACCTTACAGCAGATGGTCTACAGCAACAGAAGACCACACCAATGCCACGCCTGTCAGCTAAGAACAGGAAACTGTGGCGACAATTTGCATGGGCCCACCAAATTTGAACAGTAAAATATTGGAAATATGCCTGATCTGATGAGTCTTGTAGGGTCAGAATTTGGCATAAACAACATGAAAGCATAGAGGAGAGCAGAAAAGATTGTGGCTGATCCCTCTCACCCCAGAAATTAACTATTCAGAACTCGCCACAAGAGCAGTTTCTTCCCCAGCATTAGGCATCATGGACATGCCCCCAAAACCAAACAGACCCACCCCCCACACATCTTGGATGTGCAGCTAGCAAATCTATCTGTAGCAAATGTGTGATGCCATAATGTCAATATTGACCAAAATCTCTGAAGAATTAATGCAGTTCTGAAGGCAAAAGGGGGTCCAACCCAGTAAGAGTGTACATAATAAAGTGGCCTGTGAGTAAAGAATGAGTCAATCCATCTACAGTACCTCACAGGTGTGGCATATCAAGATGCTGATTAGACAGCATGATTAGTGCACAGGTGTGCCTAAGGCTGGCCACAATAAAAGGCCACTCTAAAATGTGCAGTTTCATCAAACACCAAAATGCCACAGATGACACAATTTGAGGGAGTGAAACTGACACCTCCCATGCAGCAATTTAAAGCCACAACAGGTCGATTCAGCACCACGGCCAGCTCCGCAGCTTAAGGAATCACAATTCAGAATTATCTCGGCAAAGCGAATTGCTCACTATCACAGATTTAGATAGATTTGTGAACAATATTTGAGAAGAATAGGCCTTTTGTGTACAGAGAAAAGTCTTAGATTTTGAGTTCCGCTCATGATAAATGGGGGCAAAAACAAAAGTGTTGCATTTAACTTTTGTTCAGTGTAGTTTGGTTTGTTGTTAATACACACTCTGGCCAAAGAATATATATTTGCCTTGGGCTTTAGGGCTTTAATAATATGTGCTAAACAAAAGAAACAAAACATTGACAGAGGAGCATGGTTAAATGCCTATGAAGACTATCAGGAATGGGGTATTGCCAAAATGTGAGACACAAGCAAATGTATTGAGACCTACTTTAACAGCAGATTAGGCACTTAAGAACATGACTACTTGCTTCCTTATAGCATTATAAATAAGATAGCTAGGCAGATTAGGAGAAGGAAGTTAGCAGGTTAGGATAATTATCACACTCAATTAGGATCATTAACGCAGTGGTAATAATCTCATGCCCAGTTCAAACTAACACCGAATTACTGTGAATATCTTGAAAAAACTATAAAAATCCAATCACCCAGCTTTGGAGTAGTTGAATTGTATTTCCTTTTGAGGAGTAGTAGCGAGATATTCTCAAAGTTACACTGCAAATTATTTTGTTCTAACCAACATAAAAAAACTTAGATTTAGAGGTGTTAGATAATTTATCTTATTTCAAATCTACAATATGTAGTTTTCCAAAACAATAACAAAAGACATACTTTGCATTAAAAAAAGCAAACATCACTATACCTATATGATATATATTTCTTAGTTGTGTACTTACATTATCCTAAATGTTTCCACCAACTTTCAAACCCATATTTGTAATATAACTCGAAGACACAGGACATTTCATTTTGACTTCCGTCAATTGCGTCATATAAACTTTGACTCCTCTAGTTACTCTAAGTTCCAGGGAACCGCCAAACATAATGTGAATAAAGTTATAATATTTTAAACAATACATTACTTTGTCAGTGAAATTTTTTTTCTGCCAGAGACGCTAGATTGGAAGGTTGTCATTGATGACGATAATAAAACCCATGATCCCACGCTACTTCCCGACGTCATCCAAGTACATCTTTTGCTATTGTTTTGATTGAGAGACCCCTAGCGGCCAAAAACGACATACTGTACGTTTAATTGTTTAACTTTACACTATAATCTTAAATCAAGCACAACCAATCTTAATTCAAGAATTGAGGGGTACTCAAAACAAGTGAAATTATCTGTCCATGCAGCAAGATATCTTCACTTGTTTTGTGTACCTTTTCTCTCAGATTTAGTGTTTTAATCTTGCATTTTGACACCCCTTTTTTGCAGTGTACTGCTTATGCTGCATGCTACATTTGACTTGCAAAAATGTGTCAAAACTGCATAGAAAAGCATGAATATGGTCACAACGTATTTGTCTGAATTTGGGAAGATGGATTTTTTTTTCAAAAACTAATTTAAGATATGCAACAGGACAAGTGTTAACCTTGACAATACGTATGTCTTCTCAGAGAAATCAGCCCATTTCAACTGCACGTTCCACCCACAACATTGGGGCAACAAAAATCATATATTTCTCTGGTGCAGCTATGCCACCATTCATGACAAAATAATTCCAATCTATTGATTGCATAGTCTCATTTAGTCACCTTAACAATCTAACTGTTCTCATGGCATTGATGTAGACAGATTTACAGATGTGGCCATTCAAATGTGAACTTTGATATGTATCGAATTGCCTTCTACCAGACAATTCCCAACAATAGACCAATCAGTTTAAATTTACTTGGGGAATTTTTAATTCAGGCATTACATGCTAGATTATTGAGGTTAAGGTAAGGTGAGAATAAGGTTAGGGTAAGGTTAAGTTATACTAACTTTTTTACATTTCATAAAAGTAGAAGGTTTTACGTTTCCATGGCTACGGAAACGTACACATGTACACATTTCTTGTTTTGTATGATTTCTTACATAACGCCATGAGAACAGCCAGTAACATTAATAATTGAGGATGTTTGTTCCAGTGCAATAAACAGTGGTTCCCAAACCTCTCCTCGGGGCACCCCAGACAGGCCAAGTTCTTGTTTTAACCCTGAAATGGCACACCTGATTCAATTAGTCAAAGGCTTAATGTGAAGTTGACTAATTGAACCAGCTGTGTCATTACAGGGTGAAATCAAATATATGGCCTATCTGGGGGGCCTCGAGGAGAGGGTTGGGAACCACTACAATAAGCTATGTGTTTGTTGTACTTAAGATACTTAGGAATGTGGAGTGCTGCTGGGATCATGGTATTGTACTAAGGGTGGGGACGCTGTATCTTCCCACAAGGGTTCTAGCCTTCAACCATTAGTCAGACTTTGAATATGACATAATTGCAGTAAATCTGAATGGCACTTACTCTCCCAGTCGTCTTCGCCTTCCCTCAGATTCAACACCCTCTGAGACCCATATAGTGTGTGTGTGTGTTAGTATTTGTGCGCAGTTGAATGAATAATTGAGGGCAATGAAGTGCTTGAAATGTGTACTGTATAAGACTTCATTATCATCACTTGTGCTGAGAAAACGAAGATAAAGTGGAAAACTTTGGAGACTCAAAAATAGCCATTTTGTACAGAGGAAAGGTAAATAAACATGTTGCCTCTTGAGCTCCATGGAGCCCAGGAGGAGAATGTGATTTTGATTAGACATGATGCTCTTGATGAAGTTTGGGGCATGTTATTATTTCGGAGAACTTGAATTCATTAGCTCACACCAGGGTGAGGGGGTTGTTAAAATGCCTCTTTGTGTGTTTACAATTAAAAAGGAAACATATTCTGTGTTTGCATGAGTAATGTTAGGCGGATAATTAGAAATCCATTTCATTTGCAATGTGAGTTAAAAGAACCCCCCCTCCACACACATACACACAAAAACACATGCACACACACACACGCGCACACACACACACACACCACATCCCTGGCTTATTATTCCTATTAGCATACGTCCAAAACAACTAAGGCTACTGACACTGAAAAAAATCCACAAAACACAATATTCCTTTGCAACCCAACCCTAATCTAGCAGTGACTCCAAAGCGGCTCGAGAGAGAGCTGAAGATCATATCTTGTCTTTCTCCAAGGCACTGAGCCATTCTGCCTCTTCCCTACACTGGAACATAGGGAATCCAACCAGGAAGTCAGCCAAATTAACTTGTGTGAAGACTCTTTCACTTGACTGTCAAGTTCAGTTATTTTTTTCAGGCGCCCAACCTGCATGAGGGAATTGCTAAAGCATGATGCTTCAAAGAGGCTCCAATGGGCTGGAACGGCCGGTGTTCCCTCACCTGTAGGATGGGCAGGACTTCTGCTAGAGGGCTGTTCATAGAGCTACAGTATATAGTGCAAGCTGCGATGCTCAAAATAAGTAATGGCCAGTTTAAATACTATAGTATTTCAGAAAGGCTAACTCACATTAGCAAAGTTGCATAGCTGAGGTCTCAGACTCTGGACAGCACTAAACCTTAATAACACACTATTGAAAAGCTAATACTGTGACACTGAACACTGTGTCAGAGAAACTTTGCTTATGATTTTAGGGAAAGCGGGTAGTGCGGCCAAAAACAGTCGACTATGCTGATTGCGGAAATGTAAGGGGTGTTTGGAATGCAGAGTTTGAGCAGCGCAACTCTGTAAGCGAGCGACAGATTGAGTTTCAGTGAGAGAAAGATTGAGTTTCAGTGAGAGGAGTACGAGAGATTGGAAGTGTTCATCTGAGCGTGTCTGGGCCGTGGCGCTACACTCTGGGTTTGTCTGACAGGTCGGTGTTGACAGAAGCGATGCCAGTCAAACTCTGTGAGCCGTGACTCCTCACTCTATGGGAAAGGAAACTACAGCCTGGCTCACCCACTCACATCCTAAAGCCCCCTAAAACAACAGCACTCTTTGATCTGTTCCTGCTCCATGAAAAATCCCCTTGAAATTGACTCTGATGTGTGCCTAGAATAAGTCTGGAGACTTACTACTCTCCACCTCTGGATAGAAAGAATACTCCTTCCTACATTAGTGTATATGCAGCACTCTCTAGTGTTGACACAATCTGCCATGATAGCTTAGCATGATATCTTAGCTTAGCTTACACCGGCACAGTTTCCCTGGGCCCTCCGTCGGTTATACAATTGGAACCCACCCCCACCAAGCCCATCCTCCACGCTGGTTTCGGACGTGACCTACTGATAAGAAAATTTTTTGTGCTATACAGTTTGCAAAACACGTTTTAATATCTGGACGCCTCAGTACCCTGAAACTTATCGTTGAGTGATTATATTTTAACACCACACAATCATTGTATAATTTCAAATCCAAAAGCTGGAATGTAGTGGCAAACAAATTGTCAATGTTCAAATACTGTTAAAGTTTACAGTATCCCGTCTGTTTTACAAATTTTCTGTCAATCTGTCAAGCCGCTGCTACTGATGCCTTTCAGGAACGTTTTGCTGAGTTGAGTGCGTCTGGTCTTACCTACCTGGCCAAATGGGTACTTGTTACGTCCCCCAGTCTATATAT
This sequence comes from Umbra pygmaea, assembly GCA_016801145.1. Classification (NCBI taxonomy): domain Eukaryota; kingdom Metazoa; phylum Chordata; class Actinopteri; order Esociformes; family Umbridae; genus Umbra; species Umbra pygmaea. Next base: position 10,288 of record JACXGM010037492.1, read on the forward strand.
AATAAAATATGGACCTTGGGTTTTGGTTAGTGTCCTATGTGCTATTTTTCTGCCTTGTTTTCTGTGTGTTTGTCTCTGTTCAGTTTGTGTGTCCCCACAGGTGGAGAAGGTTTGATCATCACTCATCAATTATCCCTGGCTCCTCCCCTCCGTTATCCCATACACCTGATTTCAGCAATCACCATTACCCATCATACCTTCCCCTCAGTATAAAACCACCCAATTTGTGTTCATTCTCTCTCTGCTGCTGATAGGTTTGGTCTGTGCATGAGCTCTGTCAGCCTTGGTTTGTATTTTTGCATTTGAATTTAGTAGTGGTTGAGGCCACTTTAATTAGTTTGCTCTCTAGAGGTATCTGTGTGTGGTTCTGGCCACATTTTGGTACTGTAAGTACTTAGGTTGCCCTGTGTGTCTTGTGTTAGCAGTTGTGGTAGAGATATGTGTTAGTTAGCATTTTGTGATTGTTAGGTGAAGTGAGAGCTTTGTTTGTAGAGAGAGTGTTAGGCCTATTGTGTGAGTGTGTGTTTAGTGAACTAGTGTTGTCGTTGGTGTTTTATTAGTAACTGTGACTTGTGTACATTTGTTCTAACACTTTGTTCTCTATTGGTTCCCAGAGGAGGAGAGGAAGCACTTTGGGGGTGTTAGGCAAGACGGCCTGGCCTTACACCACACGTAGGGTAACTCCCCTGTTAAACACACTAGGAAAGATCTGAACAGACCACACCTGTACTTTGGGATAGGGCGCCTCATTCGTGTGCCAGTATAGGTGTAGGTTCTCTGTGTGTGTTAGTTTAGATCAGGG
>JACXGM010037493.1:0-11088 GCA_016801145.1 Umbra pygmaea
AAAAAAGAATTTCCATGCCATATTTATATTATTCATTACTATTTTTACTATTATTACTGTTTTAAAATTTCTTCATATTGTATATAATTTTTTTAAGCCCACTGTGTAGATGTGTCGAGCCATGTCACAAGAATTTCTCTGCATAGGATGATGTGATGTCATTCGATGCATATGACAAATAAACAACTTTGACTTTGACAATTCAAGTTCCCTGTCTAACTTTGTCAGCAGAAACTGAACATCTGGATAACCCACACTTGTCCGAATTACCCAAACTCATCTTTTAATATTCAGTTGCATTAAGATGAGTTTCTAATACTAAGGGAAATTAGAGGAAAACTAAAAATGTGTCCTACTGTGGTCCTCCAGGTGGTCTAAAGAGGCAGCCTCTTGTGCAGATATACTGCTGAATTATGGGTTTCAAAACTACTCTGCCAGCATGAACAATAACCACTGTCTCTAGCTAATCCTTCGCATGCTATTTCTCTTTGGACAACATGTTAAGTTATTTTCTAAATTAAACATAAAGAAAAATATCACATTTACTTTATGCAGCAGAGTTTTAAAGATCATCATCAATCAAAGTCAATGGGCAGGGTGCTTGTTGTCACACCTTTCATTCTAACACATCCTAATAAATTCCATGTACCATTATTTAGACTTCATATGTATTGGACCAATTTGATACATTAAACCTCTTCCTATTATTGTTTGCAAAGATGCTTCCATAGTATATTATGGAACACAGTTAGAGGCTAATTTAGAGGCTAATTTAAACATTCATACTCAGTTTGAAACCACAGAAAGGAAACCTGATATCTGCTCTTCACTTGAAATCCACGTTGGTATTTGCACACCCATATTTGCACTCCAACACTGAACATTATTCAACAATAAACCTGCACAACTGTTGGTTGTGAAACACCAACAATATGTATGGATAAAAATCATGTTGCATGTGAATTACCTTGTACATTTATCATGTTGAATTAAAGAACAAAAAACTAAAACTGAAGATATTTCACCAGTAATTGTATTTCATTTTAAATAGATTCAGAGTTTTAGTTTTTCACAAATCTATTGTAAATTATTTTATTTAAGTTAACGATAATGTTTTTTAATTGATAGTTTCAGTCTTAGTCTTAGTTTTAACTATAATCACCTTGGTTTGGAATCATTGTCATGCTGAAAGACACAGCCACATTTCATCTTCAATGCCCTTGCTGATGGAAGGAGGTTTTCACTCAAAGTCTTACGATACATGGCCCCATTCATTCTTTCCTTTACAAGGATCAGCCGCCCTGGTCCCTTTGCAGAAAAACAGCCCCAAAGCATGATGTTTCCACCCGAGCATTCTTTCTCCTCCTTAAAACGATGAGTTGAGTTTTTGCCAAAAAGTTCAATTTTGGTAGCCTTTGTTACTTTGGTCCCAACTCTCTGCAGGTCATTCACTAGGTCCCCCCGTGTGGTTCTGGGATTTTTGCCCACCGTTCTTGCGATCATTTTGACCCCACGGGGTGAGATCTTGCATGGAGCCCCGGATCGAGGGAGATTAGCAGTGGTCTTGTATGTCTTCCATTTTAATATAATTGCTCCCACAGTTGATTTCTTCACACCAAGCTGCTTACGTATTGCAGATTCAGTCTTCCCAGCCTGTTGCAGGTCTACAATTTGTTTCTGGTGTCCTTTGACAGCTCTTTGGTCTTGGCCATAGTGGAGTTTGGAGTGTGACTGTTTGAGGTTGTGTACAGGTGTCTTTTATGCTGATAACTATTTCAAACAGGTGCCATTAATACAGATAACGAGTGGAGGAGAGAGGAGCCTCTTAAAGAAGAAGTTACAGGTCTGTGAGAGCCAGAAATCTTGCTTGTTAGTAGGTGACCAAATACATATTTTCCACCATAATTTACAAATAAATTCATTAAAAATCCTACAATGTGATCTTCTGTTTTTTTTCTCATTTTGGCTCTCATAATTGAATGAAAATTTTGTCTTACTTCTATGATGAAAATTACAGACCTCTCATCTTTTTAAGTGGGAGAACTTAAAACAATTGGTTACTGATTAAATTATTTTGTCCCACTGTATTATGCCATTTGTATCAATGTGTGTTTTAGAATAGAAACCATATCATGTTTTTATTGATTCTTGTAAGTCACAAACTACATAAAATACAAGCATGTGTACCCGGATATAGTTTGGAATTATTATTATATATAAAATAAAAACGAATTTCACTTCAACTTCTTATTTTCTCACACCCTTGTCCACGCAACACAATTCTTGAGCTATTTGCTATTTGCTTTGACTTTTTTCACCTACGCCCTTGTTTTTACCAAATCGCACACTGTATGTATATAATGTACATGTTTGTAATGGTATGTTGCAGTTACGTATTACGTAGTGAAACTTAAACATCAATCGGGGCGGAAAGACAAATCTGAGGCTAACAATTTTGCATTAAACGAGCATCGAACAAGAGATGATAACGAAAACGGAGAACCAAATAGCAATTGATTTTTTGCCTACGCTCTTTGTTTTTACCAAATTGCACACTGTACCTATATATATAATGTACAGTACATGGCATGTTCATGTTGCACGTTTTGAGTGTTGGTCTGTGTTTGTAATGGTAGGTTGCAGTTTCATATTACGTAGTGAAATCTAAACACCATTCGGGGCAGGAAGACAACTCTGAGTCTAACAAGTTTGCATTAAACGAGCAGCGAATTTATGGGGTTTTCACACAACGTAAAGTTGTATCTACAACGCAGTCAAGTGGGACGGTGTAGCTCATGAGCAAGTGCCAGTGTCCTGTCCTCAGTCTAGCTAGTCAGCAACAGAGCCTACAGCTGCAAAACAACAAAATAGTCACAAAACAACAAGTGATGACAGAAGGTTATACACTGGTAAAAACCTTAAACATGGATTATCTGGTGACAGACTGATCAGTTAAGGCCCAGATGCTACTCTCTTATGGACTGAACAAATAGAAGACAACAACACCAGAAGGTAATAAGATGTGAATAACCTTCTAATCTAAAGAGCTAATAATCACAGACAGCAACCTGATGCTATTTGATGAATTGTGCTATAGTTAACAATTGTTGGCTCTGTCAAAGCATATTGATGTTACATTAGAAGCAGTTATCAGATGGGATATAATGTTGGAATGTCTGAGGCATAGCACTGATTGCTGGTTTCATTGTGCGCTGTTGGACCTGTGACCTCAGTGACAGTGTGTGCAGTGCCCCATAGAAAGGAGAGACTTGGATGCATGTGTTGTTACAGTCTAAGTATGTACAATATGCACATATTCAGGGCTATTTGTCTATGAGAAGGAAATAGAGCTCTGATAAAAACACAGAGGGAGGCAAATTTTTATTTGACCATGCCCCTGACCCCGAGTTGGGTACAAATCTATTGGTCCTTCATTAACTCCCATGTAATTAGCCTAACATTGTTGTGTGATCCTAAATAAACTTTGGGCACTTTTTGTAGTTTTGATAACCATTAAATCAAATAGTCACAGACACAGTTTTTGCAATAAAAGCAATAATAGTTCTGTTAATATTAAGAATTTATTGTCGTCTTGTCTTTCCACCAAATAATAGAAAAGTATCGATAATGGTATCGATAAAGACTTGAATCGTTAAGCAGTCTCGATAATGGTATCAATATCAATAAAATTTAACGATCCCCATCCCTGCTGTTGACTCTATCATTCTAAAATTTTTGAAATATGTTGTCATCCCCTGGGGTACCTGATTAGAAGTGAAAAATAAAAACAGAAAATTATTATGCATTTTCTTTATTTCATCTTTTGCCATATTCACTGTGTACATTTATTCTAAATAAATGTTACATTTCTAAAAACTTCTAAGTCTTTCCTTTTCAAAAATATCAACTATAAGTTTCTCCTTGCTCAGGTCCAGTGTAACAAGAGGTTAACTTTGGGTATGTTTTTTTTAAATAGATAAATAGATACCGGTAAATATTTCTATATGAACTAGGGTCAAACATCCCTAATTTAAATTAGATTGCAGCTGTAGTGGAAGGTTTGACATCATGAACATGGACCATAGTTTTGTCAGGCATGGTGTAGTGGGAGGTTTGATATCATGACCATGGACCATAGTTTTAGTCAGGCATGGTGTAGTGGGAGGTTTGACATCATGAACATGGACCATAGTTTTAGTCAGGCATAGTTTAGTGGGAGGTTTTGACATGAACAGGGACTGTGTGGGTCTGGCCTATGACAACCTTGTGAATTCTAATTCTAACACGATTTGTGATGTTCTCAGGTCCAGAATGACAGCCACAGAATGTTTATGCTGCAGTTAGTGAGCTGTCAATCTGCTCCGGAGAGAGGCTCCCAGTTTCAGAGGTACTGACATCTTCAGACGTGTGAAGAATGATGAAACTTGGAGTCATCATATTCATTTATATTGAATAGGGTTCATATTCTTGTACATGTTGGGAGTAGGAACATGCGTTGTTGGTTTAAAGGTCAGTGGTTCCTCAAAACTTTTATCCCTTTCAGAATAGAATAAGAAAAGAGAAGTTGATTCTGGTGCCCAAATTCTGGAAACTGAAATGTGGTGTGATGTCATCATGTTTTATATCAGTAATAGTGTGTTGGTCACAGTTAATACACAATTAATATATAATCGAAAATACTTGTGATCCAAAAACTCAGAAGTGCACTTTAAATATGCTTCAAATTCCAGTACACACATTAAATCTGAGTAATTTAGTAGGGATGCTCCCATTGCTACCTGGGTAACAGCTTGATTTTTATGTGTACTGTATGACTTTAAAACATGGAATATTTAAAATACAATCAGATTTTATTTCTGTACATTTGTCTACCTTCACCCTTTTTAAATGTTATTATACCGCAGGATTAAAAACTAGTACTTCGGAGAGTCATGATGTTGAGATCACATTATGTCATGTAGAGGTCATCATGTCCTTACCTGCCAGTGACAACACCCTCCCTACCCACCACACACCATGCACAGAAAGGCATGCTGAGTCATTAATTATGTTTGCTGGCTGAAGAAGGGCGACATCACATTGCTTCTAATGAACCTGCCAGTAAATCAATACTCCCCAGCTTCTCTCGCACTCTATCCCTCTCCCATTTCTTCTCCTGACCCAAGCATAGACAATGTCTCACAGGTCCTTTATCACCCTGCCAGATCCTTACTACCTGTTAAATCTGTTTCTCATTTTCATTTCTTTTTTGTCTCTTGCTCGCATGCTATAAACTACTCTCTAGCATATTTACACTTTGTCTCTTTCTCGCAGTCATGTTGACACCCTTTAAATGTTTTTTTTTCTCTGATATTTTCCTTTGGAACTGTTGGTTCCAATCACGTATACATCTCACAGCACAGATGGAGAGTGGGCAGATAACACTCTGCTTGTACACTCTCAAGAAAAATCCCCTGTGGAGAACTTGTCCAAAAAAAGGGTTCTTCTACAGGTTCAACAATATTAGGTTAAGGCATACCACACTGGTTTTAGGTCTTGAGCTCGACTGGCATCCAGGTTACCTCCGATCACTAGCTCACCTCATGTTGTGTTTTGGGGACCACCAACTGTTGGCAACTAGCGACAAGCAATATGTCTTGTTGAATTGTTATGACAATTCAGATGCTAGTTGCTATTCCCCTGGGGATGTTCTAATTGCATTCACATCTGAACTCTGAGCGCGTGTACGTGCCCCGATCTTTAGGTTCTACCCTGAGGTGGAAGGACACCCCCATTTTTCCAGTTTTAGTGACATTTAAGCATTTCAAATAAAATGAAATTTATTTTATAAAGCCTTTTTTATAAAAGCAGCTATCACAAAGTGCTTTGATAGATACCTGGCCTAAAACCCCCAAGAGCAAGCAACAACAAGTAATGCAGAGTGGCTAGGAAAAGCTCCCTAGTAGCTGGAACCTAGGAAGAAACCTAGAGAGAGGCCAGACTCAAGGGGTAGCCAGTCCTCTTCTGGCTGTACTGGGTGGGGAATTTGAAGATACGCAGGCCATTGTATTTAGGTCACATTGTTGTTAGTGTCTATAAATGGAGATAGGATTGGGTGGGTGGTGACCATAGTCTTTGTGTCGCATCAACACAATTCGATGGTCTTGGCCAGGGACAAGGATGTATTCTGGAGATGTACAGCTGGTGTCACCTTGCGGAAACGTGATCACTAACAGCAGTGATGTGGGCACCACGTCCAGTGACTAAACTAAACTGAAATGGTACAAATGTAAGAAGTAAACTGACAGAATTTAAAAATTAATTTTGGGTTACCAAAAAGCAATGTACATTTTTTACATGTTTCGACCAAACAAGTGGTCTTCTTCAGGGCAAGGTGCCCTGAAGAAGACCACTTGTTTGGTCGCAAGGTGCCCTCAAGAAGACCACTTGTTTGGTCGAAACATGTTGGCTGATTTACTTTTATGACTTAAGCCACATTTAATAAAGGATTTCTAACTTTATCCTTCTCCTCATTTGAAGACTTGACTGAGTGCCTGGGACCTGTTCTTTTGTTTCTTTAGAGCTCTCACAGTGTTCTACCTACGCAACCGGTAGGAATCGGACCGGATTAGAACGCAAATTATGGTTCCTCATTTCGGTTTCACTTAATGTGTCGACTGAAAAATTTCCCCTTTGATCCTCTGAAACGGACGTAAAAAAATCACACTTTCTCTGTAGTCTACCATTAACTAGCTACCGTAAACGTAGGCTACTTTTAAAATGCCATATTTTCTGAATGTCATCCCTGAGTTTGCGAGTTCAAATCCAGATGGAAGCTTTGTGTGTGTTTTGTTCTCCATTCCCTCATGATGCAAACGTGTTGCACATTATATATTTTTTTAGTAATGTTAGACCTAACCCAAACCTTAAATTCAGTAACCGCATGACTTAACCGTGAACGTTAGTATTTAATTTTGAACGCTATGGAATGTATGGAATGAATGTGTGGAATGTTCCCGCATGAACCGGCGAAATGAAACGTGCAGGTGCAACGTAACAGAAAGACGATTATAGACTAATAACAAAATCACCCTAAATATGTTGGCATACAACGCAAATCATGTTTTCAAAAATAGTTTCCTGAGAATGTAATTTGGGAGGTAATTACAGTATATAATACACACAGTATCTCACAAAAGTACACTCCTCACATTTTTGTAAATATTTGATAATACCTCTCATGAAACAACACTGAAGAAATTACACTTTGCTACAATGTAATGTGGTGAGTGTACAAATTGTACATATGTACGCACGTGCACACACACACAAGTGCAGTCACGCGCACACACACATACACACACATTATTTATTTAACAATTTTTTAAGGCCAGGCACCACCATAAAATTTATGATTTTGCATCTGACTATTTTCAGATTATGTGATATTTTGCAACTTTAACTTGTATACTTTCATAATATGCACAAATATGTAAAAAATAATTTATACAAATAGTAGATTTTTATCCTTTTATCACCACTCAGTCAACTGAACCAGCATACATTTTGTTTTTGTTAGCTTGTGTCATGTAGACATTCAACCCCTATTTTTAAATGTCCCATGTTGAGCCATATCATTAGAAAGCTTATTTCCTGAAGAATATTGTTGGCTCATTCTTATATGGCTATATCCTTTGTAGTATAGGGCCCTATTTTATTGATCTCAAACGCAAGTATCAAACACGAAATGCAAGTGACATTGTGGGAGGGTCCCGGGTGCTGTTGCTATTTTACCTGCGGGATAAATTACTCTTGCACCCGACGCAAATCTAAAATGGGTAGGTCTGAAGTAGCTTCGTTAGTCATAGGTGTGGTTTGGGTGTAACGTGCAATAAACCAATCAGAGCGTCATCTCACATTCCCTATAAGAGCAGGCGCGCTTGTTCCATGGCAGATTGCTATTGATTTGTCTTCCTTACAAAATGTAAATAAAGAAATGTCACAAGACATACTTTCTGATGTTTTGGGCTCACTCTCACTGAATCACGAGGTTATGAATGCATGGTAATATTTTTGCAATGTAGTCTCACATTAGAGGAAGATTACTTTGCTTGCCTCACTCTTCTGTCAAATAAGATTTCCTCTCCCATTCTGCTGCTGCTGGGGCATTTGGGTTAAGTAGCAAGCAACGGCACATGCATTTCAACATCACGTCTCCTTAAGTCCTCTAATATTTCCTCATTTATGTCATCAACACATCCATGATTCATGGACATAAAAAGGAATGCTACAACTTTAGTAGTGTAAATTACCTCCTGTCCTATCCAAATACCTGACGGGCATTTTCAGTGTGCCAAATGTTCGTTCAATTAGGCTACACTGCATGTTTATGTGTGTTTTCGATAAAACAGCATTTGACGCACTGTTGCTGGCATCAAATTGTCATCCTGAGCCATGTCTTTAACGGATAGCGTACGCCCCCTTCACAGCCACTCATTCAAGGGGGGATTCCCATCAAAGATGGCAGAGTTTGCCGTAAATGAGTCATGGCTTGAGCCAGGATAATTCACAAACACATGGGTGATTTTACTATTAGCATCACAAATGACTTGTATGTTGATTGAATGGGTTCCCTTGCAGTTGATGTATATCAGTGCGAAATATTCATTCTGAATAATATGGGTAAATGTGTACACTAGATGTATGCCTATTTTTTCACATCTTCCGGCACCACAATGATTTCCCTTGTGTGTTAATTTTTTTCCTTCATAATTATGTATTGCAATAATAGGAACTGCTGCATTTGTGTAGATGAGAGGAGCAAAGTGTAGGGGCATTGTGCATGCGCTACATTATGGCCAAGCATGCACCGTTAAAATAGCATCTGAATAACACACCACTGACTTATAACCAGGTTTTTCCTGGTCAGTGGCAGAATTTTTTTGGGAACTGCAAGATAGCACCAGGGAACTTTTGCGCTGGAACACACCTCGTCTTATCACTGAACTGCCCAATGAACGCAAGTTCATTCCTTAATTTGCCGACGAGCATCTGTGGAGGGAAAAGTCCCCAATGCTTTGGGTGCAAGATAGGAATGATACGTTGGTGTAAAATGTTAATTGTGCTGGGTGTAAGATAGGGCCCACTATGGATTTATGCTCTCATAAGCATTACAGTATTTAGACAGTGTGGTACTGCAGGAAGTAATATTTTGCTATCTTGATGATGAGAAGAAAAGGCATTGAACAAAGGAAGAAACCCAGATTATTTATTATAGGTCATAAGAGCAATTGCAAAGAAAGTCAAGGTGTCTAAGAGTACAGTTTTCTACACCATCGAAAGGCACTTGGAAGCTGGAGGAAACTGAGAGAGGTCTGACAGACCCAAAGCCAAAACAGAATCAGAAGAAACATTCCTGAGAGTAAACAGTTTCCCTGATAGACAGCTGACAGGGCAACAGCTGTAAGCAAAGCTCACATCTTAAAGGTTGAAGTATGTAAGTCTCAGTTTCAACTGTGAATAGAAGACTTTGAGCTGCAGGTTTGACAGATTGGCAGTAATAAAGCCATTGCTAAGGTGGCAAAATAAGAAAGTCCTGCCTGGTCCTGAGGAGGTCTGAAAGAAGGTGTTATATTTCTAAATTTGAAATATTTGGTTCATCACACAGGACTTTAATACATTATTGAGTAGACAAAATGATGGTTCCTTAGTTGGTGACAAACTTTCAAACATGGAGAAGGAATTGTGATGGTCTGGGGCAGCATCAAAGCCACAGTTAGGCCAGGCAGGTCCTTGGCCCAACAAAGTTAGTACTGGCTCAGCCAATCAGAATGGCTTCACTTTTTTATAAAATGAAATGAAACTTTGGTTGGTTGTTCATATTGTTGCCTAACTAATCAGAAATAATTTTTTTTAATTAAAATGGAATTGGCTGTAGTGAAGTCAAATGCTATCCCACCAGCCACCCTGTCTTTAATGGCACAGTATGTCTATGTAGGTTAGCTAATTAAATATCGCTGTGGGAATTGTTTTTGTCACTTAATTATTTACTTATTTTACTCAACATGTACAGTTCTACTCAAAAGTTTGCATAACCTGTATCATTGGAAATAGATGTACCATTTTTAAAGAAAACATGTAAGCAGACCGAACGTGAATTGAGCGTGAAATTCGCTTCTATACCTGGATTCACACCAGGTCCGGCAAACTGTTTGCATTGGGGCGGAAGTCCATTCATTTCAATAGGAAGCAATGCGCACTGCTGCGGCAAATCTACCGCAACCGGCAAAATGTGGATGTGGTGCGGCAGGTGTGTCGCAAGAGTTGAAATAATCCAACTTGTGCTGTGCTTTGCCGTACGGCACAAGAACCGGAAGTTGATTTACCACCGGAGAAGAGCTAATATGTTGCTTTCACCTATGGGTTTATGGGATTGCAAGAAAAGCTTTGACAGCTCAGTAGATCGTTTTCATATTGTCAATGAACACTAAACTGAAAAAACCTCCTGCCAGTCGCCTTGCTGGAGGAGGACAGTTGTATGCAATGTTGGCCGCCATCTTGTAGATGCGGAAGATACGATGTTGATTGCGGTGTACACGTGTGATTTTTTTGCCGGGCCTGCTGTGAATCCAGCTTATCGTGTCTAGTTGGACGCTTGAACAATTTCAATCCACTCGCGGGTCCAAACCGGAATAGGACGCGTGAAAAAAGCGAGTGTTTGAAGTGAAATAGACTTGCGTTAGAGGCTGAATTGAGGTGTTCGGAGGGGAGAGAGGCACCCGCTCAGCGGCGGCGCCAGGCATTTTCCCCAAATGATACATAAACAAATCGCCATACTCTTTAAACTATAAATATTAATATGTTAATATTGCTCCAACACCTTTTGTGTCAAAGGGTCAGCATTGTAAAAGGTCCTGGGCCCGGTTCCCCAAAACGTTCTTATCGCTAAGTAGTTCTTAACCTATTCCTTAACCTCTCTCTTAACCCAATGGCACGGTTCCCGAAACGTTCGTACGCTAAGTATATCTTCTGTAAGTCACACTTTCGTAAGGTTGGTCTGGACCATTCGTAGCTCTCTCTTAGCGTTGTTTGAGCTCAAACCGCTAGTCG
>JACXGM010037494.1:0-11089 GCA_016801145.1 Umbra pygmaea
GTAGCAGACTAGGTTAAATCAGCTAGATGAAAACTGTCCTTGTATTAAAAAAACTTGGCAGGTTTACTGAGTAACCATTTATTCCTGTAACAATAATTGATTGATATTTATTGCATAAAGGTGTAATGTAAGACAACCTGTGTTTTTATTTTTATTTTTACAATGACAAAAACCTGTTACATGCAAAGACTTCAGCACTGGACAGCACCAAGTGCTCAGCATTAACAACTCAATTCATACGTATGCATATTTCACACTTAAATAAATGATAAAACCAAACATCACATCACAATCGTATTGACTATGTAATGGATTAAAAGTAGCCTAATGCAGGAAACTGAGCTCATGACGCGGACGATGGCAGTGTGAGTGATATTTGGAAAATACCGCACTGGACAGCAATATGCACACAGAATTAACACATATATGCATAATCAGAACTGTGCATACTTCACACTGTGATCGAGTCCAGACCTTTTTTTATTGTTAAATGCCACAAGAACAAGAGCTATTACATGTTCACAATATCACATGCCGTCAGTCTAAAGTTCTAGCTACGCAAGACTAGGGGGGCTAAACCAGGGCTATTGAAAGTTCTGATGGGGTTTTTATCAAATAAATTTACAAGAACAATGTGATAATTAGAAAATAACAAGTTTTGTCAATTTAAAAATAAATAAAAATGTATTTGTGAGTAGTCTACCACTGCTTACATGGCCCACCAGATGGTGCTCCTAGGCCCACTAGTAGGCCACGGCCCACCGATTGAGAATCCCTGTTCTATACTACTGTATATGCAGTGGCAACATCAAGCCGAGACTAGTTATTCTTGGCTAGCAAGGTGATTGACCAGTGATTTAACTGTTCTTCTCACTCTCACTACACACCCTGGATTTTCTGAGCCCTCTACATCCACCCTTGGATTGAGTGGAGAACTGACTTCCTAACACACTATTAGAAATTACCCACAAAGTTAATTTATATCACGGGGGACAGTTGGATTTCTTTGACTAGTTATGTGTCGTTTCTATTCAAGTGCCTTACCACACATACGTGTTTGGTTGTATACCAATTTATTCCTAGACTGCTTTTTTATATTTTTAAACAGCTTTATAAGATGGTCTCTGAAAGGAAGTATCGTTCTCACCAGTGAAATTCTACTCGTGCCACATAAGATAAAATACTTCTCTATGCAAACAGTTTGAATCAGACATACAGTAGCTTACAAGTTGCCTGCTATTATTGTTCTGCCTATAATTTTATTTGGGTATATTTTCCTGTACATTGTTGAGGCATATAATTGTTTTACTCTCTACACATTGTATAGCCTAGTGCAAATGATTTCTCTCTCCCGGTGTCATTTACAGTCACTTGAAATTACCAAATTATTTTCTGATCGGTTGTGGAAACATATTAATGGCTAGCACTTGCATACATGAAGTTTGTTTATAGATTTTTATTCCCAAGACAAGACGTGCAAGTGGCTTTTAATGGATATATTTAATTGTCTCCAGAAACACGGCAAGACAATTGGCAAAACCGCACAGATGTTGGCTTGATCTGTTGTGTTCTTTAGCCATATAGTTAGTATGTACGGCTAGGCTGTTTAAAGCTGCACTATGTAACGTTCCATTTATTTGTCCTATCGGCCCATATTTTATGTAGAGGTAACACTTTATTTTGAGAGTCCAAAAAGTGTATCTGTAGATTCTCTACAGATTATCTGCAAACTATCAACAACATTTTAACAAACTATCACTAAACCTCACTCTAATCCTAACCTTAACCATTCCCCTACTGTTAACCCTAACCTTAACCATTACCCTAAAACATATTGTAAACTTACCCCTACCCTTAAACTACACAATTAGTTGCTTATCAACAGATAGATTGTTGATAGTTTGTTGATAGTCATATCATCAACAAACTATCTGTAGAGCACCTACAGATGGAATTTTGGACTCTCCAAATAAAGTGTAACCACCAATGGACCATAATATGCATCTGTTTCCCTTTAGATATTGTGAAATGTCGATTTTACTATTTTACTATTGTCTGTATTTTGTATTATTAAAGTTTTCAACCCCTGGATCCAATATGCTAGTTTCTAACATTTACTAGTCCTGAAACCTAATTTTTGTATTGTTTTGTAGTATTCGAGAAAAAGTTACATAGTGCAGGTTTAATGTTGACACTAGGGTGGACTCATTATTCTAGAATTGCACAAACAAATGCATCGCTAAAGGAGACTGGAAAACGTGTGCCATTTCAGTTAAATCAAAATGTACATAAGTGTTCAGAACTAATTATAAATTATCTAAATGATTATCTATGAACTATAGGCGTACTTGTTTTAATGAGGTGTATTAACATGGCAACAGTAGGAGGAGTGGTAGGGGGTACGTTAATGTTAGACAATTACCCGCATGCCTTGCGACCATTTTCTCTTGCGAAAAATACTAATAAGAAAATGTTCAGGAAGAAAATGTTGGTAACCATTTTATAAATGCATTAACACACACCAGCCTGTGTGTTACCAGGGTATAACTTCACACACCTCAGTGGTTGGTAACCATTTTAAAAATGCATTAACACATTCCAGCCTGTGTGTTACCCAGGGTTGAAGTGGTAAAAATAGAGATAGGTAAACTATAAATTCTGTGTACAGGTGGACCACGACGTGGTCACCGGTAAGGTGGGCCACGGCCTACCGGTGTACAGTATGTGTATACTGATGACATCGCTATAGGCTATCATTTGATGGTACCAAGCAGTGGTGTAGTAGTAAATAAAATGTTGGGAAAACTATCAACTCTTCACGGTGATCAAGTTAAAACGAAGAATCATCAATATCAACCATAACATATTACATTTTTAAACTATAATGGCCTTTGGTCCATTTCACACAAAATCTGATACAGATGCATTTCAATCCACATTAGTTAATTCATCGCAAAAAATGTTATTTAGACTGGACACCAATTTCATATAAAATACAATTTGAAAATGTTCATATTGAAATGTTTCATCTTTTTATGGTCTTTTTACCTCAATTGGGCTGCAATGCAAATATGGATAGCTAAATGCTGATGTGAATCAGTGTGGATATACAGTAAGTTATGTAATAACAAACAGATCAAAGCATGTACATAACTATCAAATGTAAGCAATACTAACCAATAACAAATCGTTTATGTTCTTGTGGTAATCGTAAACTAGCACACTTGATTCAATAATCAGCTCATCTGCATCAATATAGCACTTCTCTTTGTAAATCAAGGTTTGAAATGATCTTACTTCAATGTAAATGTATGAAGCCATATATTATCAACAAAAAACGTAATTTGCACAACCAAAGCACTAGGTTAACCTCTCCTCAAGTGATCTTCCTGAATGGCAGCCTGTCTCAGCACAACTTTGTTTTTATTAACCCTGTTTTTGTTATTAGTTACTGTACTTTGATAGTTTGGCTATGTACTTGAGCTACATTTAGCTAAATATGTGCAGTACAGTACAGAGCTCTTGCATTGATTAAGCTATGCTGGTTTAATGCTAGTGACTGAGTGAGCTAGATAGATACAGTAGACAACTGACTGAAATATGAGCAACTATTTTCTTACCCGTTTCTTTACACTAATAGACTGCTTTGTTTTGTATGAGTTTTTCTATTTCTAAAACAGATGCAGGGGTTAGCTGATACGATACTGTAGGTAATACAGACGTTATTAAAAAGTTATGTTTGTCTGGCACATCCTCTGCTGCGTCTTTGAGTCACGCACTAGCTGGGGAGATGAGAGCTGCTGAACAGAATAGTGCATGAACGCGCTGTAGCTACGCGACGCACATTCAGTGCTGAGAACTAAATATTAACTGGGTTAACGATAATTATCTCAATTAAAAGGTGAGTAAACCCTATTTCCCCAATAAAAAAGTTGGTGAACGGCATTTACTCTACCTGCATTCATCCTCCACTACACCGTGATTCTGGGGGACGGGCGCTGTGACGTGACGACATCTCATTCATCCCAATACCTTATGCGGCGCAATATGGATAGACTTAGTTTGAGGTTTAACAACCTATGAAACTAATAATGAACAATATGAAACTAAAATGGCATAAGCTTAATTTAGAATGGCTTATGAACGACAGGCTATTTAAAGGTTGATAAACGCAATTTAGACGTGAATAAACACATTTAGAGGTGGATAAACGCAATTTGGAGGTGGATAAACGCACTTTGGAAGTGGGTAAACGCTATTTCCGAATTTCGGGATGTGAGTAAACGGCGTTTACGTCTGTTTAGCCTCCACTACATCCCTGGTGTTACCAGGTTATAACCTCACACACCTCAGTGGTTGTTAACCATTTTATAAACGCATTAACACATTCCAGCCTGTGTGTTACCAGGTTATAACCTCACACACCTCATTGGTTGGTAACCATTTTTTAAATGCATTAACACATTTCAGCCTGTGTGTAACCAGGTTGTAACCTCACACACCTCAGTGGTGGAAGCCACTCTGCCTTTGGTCTCCTTCTCACACAGCAGTTATTCCCTTACATCACAGTCTGTTGTGCATTAATGCTTACATATAAAACCAATGTGTGTCCCCAGGTGTAATATGGAAGTAATAAGCTGAATATGGGCACTCTACTATCACAATTAGGTCTGGAGTGTGGAGAGAAGAAGGTAAAAGGTACGTTAACAGACTCGCTTTAATCTTGTAGACCCCTTCTGCTGTCCAGGCCCTAAAGAACCACATTTCTTTTATTGTTTAAACCTTAAAGAAGGCTCAAAGTTCATTTTAATTTCTGTTGTATTTGTCCAAGTCCTAAAGAATTCTAAACCCCCAGATTCTATATTCTAACTGCTACATATGTCCAACCCCAAAAGAATGCTACGTGTCCAAGCCCTACAGAATGCTAAATCCCCAGAAATGTCTTACTCTTCCAAGCCCTAAATAAACTTTCTGTATTTGTTGATAAAAAAAATGTTTTTAGATGTTTTTGCCACGTCTGAGATGTTAACATTATTTTGTGTGTTTCACCAACAGAGGAAGAAAGAAACATACGAGCGAATGACAGAGAATACAACCTGTCTTATAAATATGCTGTGAGTATTTGGGTTGACTTTACATTACATTTGGCTGCATTTTGTCATACATTTTATGCATGCTATGTACTCTACTATATACATTACATTTGGCTGCATTTTGTCATACATTTTATGCATGCTATGTACTCTACTATATTTGTTTTCATGTATATTTTTCACAATACCATATTCCCCTCTGGCACCCTTTACAGGACAATGCCATCAAAACCTCCAAATACAACATCTTCACATTCCTCCCGCTTAATTTGTTCGAGCAGTTCCAGAGACTTGCCAATGCATACTTCCTGTTTCTGCTCTGTCTCCAGGTAACCTTTACTCAGTACTGCAATGCAACCACTATATGCCTTATCTGCTAAACGCTGTACAGGGTGTGCCCTAAAGACTGTAGGTCTACATATTGTATCACTATCATTTTCAGTATAGTATTACTGTAGTTGTGGAGAAGTGTAGATATACAGTATACATCAATATTCAAAAGACAGTGTCCTATTTATGTAGTAGCAGAGCCGTAATTTCCCGTTGGTCAGGTTTTGTTTCTCCTATGTGCTCTCAGCTTATCCCAGAAATCTCGTCACTTTCCTGGTTCACCACCGTGGTTCCCCTGGTACTGGTTCTTGCCATGACCATGGCAAAGGACGGCAGTGATGACATAGTGAGCTCAATATCTATTTACTATACAATTATCACTGATGACAGAGTGAGCTCAATACATACTTACAATACAATCATCACTGATGACATTAAGTTAAATATCTATTTACTACAAAATTAACACTGATGACATAGTGAGCTCAATATCTACTTACGATGCAAATAACACTGATGACATAGTGAGCTTAATATCTACCAACAATAGTATTAACACTGATGACATAGTGAGCTCAATACATACTATTCAATTAACACTGATGAAATAGTGAGTTCAATATCTACCACCTATAGTATTAACATTATTGAAATAGTGAGTTCAATATCTACCACCTATAGTATTAACATTGATGACATTGAGCTCAATAACTACATACTATTCAATTAACACTGATGACATAGTGAGCTCAATATCTACAACCTATAGTATTAAGACTGATGACATAGTGAGCTCAATATCTACATACTATTCAATTAACACTGATGAAATAGTGAGTTCAATATCTACAAACTATAGTATTAACAGTGATGACATAGTGAGCTCAATATCTACATAATATAGTATTAACACTGATGACATATTGAGCTCAATATGATTTGCACAGACCTATTTATTCTCACATTCCAATACATGTCCTCATTTCCAAATCTTCTTGTTATTCTCCTCTTCAAATGTGCAGAACAGGCACAGATGTGACAGGCAGGTTAACAACCGTAAGGTGGATGTCCTCATCGACGGAGAGTAAGTAGTCATTGTTTAGCAGCTAAACAAAGTAAATTAAATGTGCTTTTACCTGAGCTGGATTCTCAGTTCTTAGAACATGCTTGAATGTCACAGACTGGCTATGCTTCCACTGTCTGTCTGGTGACACACTGGTGGTGTGTCAGTCAGTTTGATGTTAGCGTTTTCAGGCACCAGAGGTCACTGCAGGCTTGCTTCAGCCTCGTGTCAAGAACAGCTGACACATTCTGATCTTTTCCAGACTCAAGAGTGAGAGGTGGATGAATGTTCAAGTTGGTGACATCATCAGGCTGGAGAATAATCAGTTTGTCACGGTAAGGGGGACAGTGTCAAATGTCAACTGTACAACAAAAATACAATCAGATGCTTATTTGTCATATTTTGTTCCACTCTCCATGTCTATGTGTCATCTTTCTCACCTCATCTAAAGGCTGATCTCCTGTTGCTAGCAAGCAGTGAGCCTCTAAATCTGGTCTACATTGAAACAGCTGAATTAGATGGGTGCGTATCTGTGTTGACTGCTTCTGTGTATTTGATGTGCGTGTACACCTTTGTATTTTACTGCATTTAAAGAATGTATCCGCTCTCCCGATTTGTTTCTCATCCTGATCATTTTATCATCCAGAGAAACTAACTTGAAGGTGAAGCAAGGCCTGACTGTAACCGGCGAGCTGGAGGATTCCATAGAAAAACTGGCACACTTCAATGGTCAGCCAAAAGAATGTAGACATTTTCATGGCTCAAAAGTCTAGATTTCATACGTTAGAATACTCTTACCTCTTTATCAGACGGTGTGGTACATTTCCCTGAACCTGTCTGTGCCCTTGTAGGAGAGGTGTGCTGCGAGCCCCCTAATAATCGGCTGGATAAATTCACTGGCACCTTGAGTCTGAATGGACAGACGTACTCCCTGTGCAACGAACAAATCCTCTTGAGAGGCTGCACTCTGAGGAACACTCAGTGGTGCTTTGGCCTGGTCCTTTTTGGTGGTAAGTCATGTCCCTCCTCATCATAACAGAGACGTCCCCTGCTGGGTCTTACTATTCATAGGAACGGCTTTCATTTTCCTTCTCTGTGTATTTGGTTATAGTCCTTAATCGCAGGCGACATCAGATACGACATGATGTTTACTAAACGTGATGCATCCTTTCAAAGGAATCCAGCAGGCAGAAAATTGCAATAACTGGCCCAGCGCAGGTGCTGTGTTATTGATCTGAAATGCTTTAGTTAATGCATCAGGCTCAGTTGGCCCAACATGGGTGACATGTTTACCGTTGCCTCGTTTCAACTGCTAATGTATTGACTCCTCCAGGTCCAGATACGAAGTTGATGCAGAACTGTGGAAAAACCATGTTCAAACGTACCAGCATTGACCGCCTCATGAATGTCCTGGTGCTGAGTGTGAGCATGCATTACATACACACAGACAATATACGTCTGTTTTTTTATATGTTTGCGGTGACCAAAGAACCACACATTCTTTATCCCCTAAACCAGAAATATCCTTTCTCCTAGTGGGACTGGCTAATGAAAAGCTTGTGGGGACCAATTTGTAAATGTTTTTAGTCTTTATGTGAACTTCTGGTCCCCACATGTATTGATGCATCATGATTTCAAACACAAATCATTGCTGTTATGTTTGGTCTTTCAGATCTTTGGATTCCTTGCGATCATGTGTTTAACTTTGGCCATTGGAAATGGCATTTGGGAATACCAGGAGGGAGCTAATTTTGCTGCCTTCCTGCCTAAGCAAGAAGGGGTTAACCCTCCCTTTTCAGCCTTCCTGACATTCTGGTCCTACGTCATCATCCTCAACACTGTGGTGCCTATATCCCTCTATGTCAGGTCAGTGGTGCCTATATCCCTCTATGTCAGGTCAGTGGTGCCTATATCCCTCTATGTCAGGTCAGTGGTGCCTATATCCCTCTATGTCAGGTCAGTGGTGCCTATATCCCTCTATGTCAGGTCAGTGGTGCCTATATCCCTCTATGTCAGGTCAGTGGCTTTGAAATTCAACTTTGTCTTCTACTTATTTATTTTACAGATTTTTATATAAATATATAATCATATATTATGTCATTTGCATTCCCAAGGTTGTTGTATAATAAAAAATCAATCAAATGTGTTTGATAGTAAAGCTAAGAATAACGTTGTTGTTTTTGGGAAATACTCTCTCTCCAAAAATAGATATTGTCCTACTAGCAGACAAGAGTTTGAACTTGCAATCTTCTACATTAGCAATTTTCTAATTTTCTAATTAACTATAAGATGATAATGTGACTTTAAACATCCAAACTTGTCGTAGTTGCTTCTCATATGTTATATTTTAGTAATTTAGCAGATGCTCAAGAATGACTGAATGTACAGTAAGTACAGGGAGATTCCCCCTAGAGATACTTAGGGTAAAGTGACTTGCCCAAGGACACAATGACATTTGGCACAGTTGGGTATTGAACTGGCAACCTTCTGACGGCAAGTCTGACTGCCTAAACACTGAGCAATCTGACCCCCTTCACAATTTTCTTTTAATGATAGAGAAATACTTCATTCCAGGCCTGTTACGAGATGCGAGGTGGAAATAATACTTTACTAAATGAAGCACAAAAACCAGAAACATAATCCAGAATATCGTGCAGCACAACAAGTAGGCTAATAACAGAATTACAGACAACACTAAATTGGTCAAGGTGTCTTACTGTATATAGCCTGCTTAATGAGTTCAGTAAGACCCAGCTGTGTCCACTTGATGACACCACCCTGTAACCCCCAGAATGATGGCTGCCACGCTGACAGGTATTGAAACGTAATTAATTTTAAGATGACACGACCCTCCCCAAGACTAAGATTAAAAAAGCATGACCCTCCTCCAATTTCCTTGTGTCTCCCGGTGTTATATTCAGATAATTTCCTAAAAGATAAAAATACTCAATATTTGACATATAGGTAGCAACCCCAGACTGAATGATTTTTTTACATAAAACTCTCCGGAATTTCGGTAGAAAAGTTCGAACAAATAGTTATAAAAATTTTAAAACAGAGTAACATGGACTTCTATTGGTGCAATTATTTATTTAGCTAGAGCTTCTTTTGTGCAACTCATGTGCTTCCCTCTCTAAAAGGAACGTGACTTGAACTGCAACCAGCATTCCTAAATTAACTCTTTAGTGACTGGAATATGATGTGGGTTACAACTTTATTTTTCTTACTTTTCCCTTATTTTGAGTGCAGTGTGGAGATAATTCGCCTAGGGAACAGTTTCTACATAAACTGGGACAGGAAGATGTACTATCCCAGGTTTGACACACCTGCCGAAGCCAGGACCACTACACTGAACGAAGAGCTGGGCCAGATCAAATACATCTTCTCTGACAAGACTGGAACCCTCACACAGAACATCATGACCTTCAACAAGTGTTCCATCAACGGAAAGTCATACGGTGAGACTGGAATACATGAATACTTTACAAATGTACACACACATTCATACACAAAGCATCCTATTGTGTAGGGTTCCTTGTAACTTGAAAATGTACTTTTGTTCTATAGGGGAGTTGTTAGATTTTGCAGGACAAAGACTGGAGATTAATGAGGTATGAGGAGTGGGAGGGTGTGTTGGGTTTATTTTTAACCTATGAAAGAACCTTTATTTGACAATACATTCCATGGGCGTTCTTGACTCGGCTTTTCTCTATCCTGTAGAAAACAGAGAAGGTAGACTTCTCTTGGAACAAGCTGGCCGACCCAAAGTTCTGTTTCCATGACCACAGCCTTGTGCAGGTGGTGAGAGATGGCAACCAAGAGGTGCAGGACTTCTTCCGTCTGCTGGCTCTGTGCCACACAGTCATGCCTGAGGAGAAGAAGGAGGGTGAGTGATCTACCAACTGCTGGATTCACATCTAATTAGTGTTGGGGACCTCAGAGCCTGGATGTAGAAAACCACTGACTAATCCATAGACTAGACAAGCTGACAAGATAACATGGCTTGCTATTGTGCCGTTCTAGGTGAATTGTACTACCAGGCCCAGTCTCCAGATGAGGGCGCTTTGGTCACAGCAGCCAGGAACTTTGGGTTTGTGTTCCGCTCACGAACACCAGAGAGCATCACTGTGGTGGAGATGGGGAAAATAGTCACATATGAGCTACTTGCTGTCCTGGACTTCAACAATGTCCGCAAGAGGATGTCTGTTATTGGTAAAACCAACCAACAGTGTCTATCGAGCTTATAGGGTGATATAGAAATGTTAGCTCATGTTGTTAAATTTTTGTCAAAAGCTGTTGGATTTACTGCAACGAGATGCTTTTAGGACTTTTAGTAATATCTTGTATGGCTTCCTAGTGCGCAGTCCAGAGGGCAAACTGACACTGTACTGTAAGGGAGCTGACACCATTATCATGGAGAGACTGCACCCCTCCTGCAGCAAGTTAACAGGGGACACCACCCAGCATCTAAATGTGAGCACCAGCATGTTTTACTAACCTGATGTGTGTGTGTGTGTGTGTGTGTGTGTGTGTGTGTGTGTGTGTGTGTGTGTGTGTGTGTGTGTGTGTGTGTGTGTGTGTGTGTGTGTGTGTGTGTGTGTGT
>JACXGM010037495.1:0-11228 GCA_016801145.1 Umbra pygmaea
CTCTGAGGAGGTAAAGGAGATTGACCCTGCCTCTAAAATGAGTCACTCTGAGGAGGTAAAGGAGATTGACCCTGCCTCTAAAATGAGTCACTCTGAGGAGGTAAAGGAGATTGACCCTGCCTCTAAAATGAGTCACTCTGAGGAGGTAAAGGAGATTGACCCTGCCTCTAAAATGAGTGAATCTGGGCACCATGACACCAAAGCTAAAAGGTGAGATGATCATTTTAATAATGAGGTTTCACCATCAAGGTTCGGTGTAGATAAATCATGTTTGTCTCTGTTCTATTCAAGCCCAATCCGTCAGGAGAGACCAGCCTCCTCTGTACCCAGCTGTGTTTCCATGAAGAGTGACCGGTCTATGGATAATCCTATAATGTTCAGATACAGAGATCATCAGGAGAGACCAGCCTCCTCTGTGCCCAGCTGTGTGTCCATGAAGAGTGACCGGTCTATGGATAATCCTATAATGTT
This sequence comes from Umbra pygmaea, assembly GCA_016801145.1. NCBI lineage: Eukaryota > Metazoa > Chordata > Actinopteri > Esociformes > Umbridae > Umbra > Umbra pygmaea. Next base: position 472 of record JACXGM010037495.1, read on the forward strand.
CAGATACAGAGATCATCAGGAGAGACCAGCCTCCTCTGTACCCAGCTGTGTTTCCATGAAGAGTGACCGGTCTATGGATAATCCTATAATGTTCAGATACAGAGATCATCAGGAGAGACCAGCCTCCTCTGTACCCAGCTGTGTTTCCATGAAGAGTGACCGGTCTATGGATAATCCTATAATGTTCAGATACAGAGATCATCAGGAGAGACCAGCCTCCTCTGTACCCAGCTGTGTGTCCATGAAGAGTGACCGGTCTATGGATAATCCTATAATGTTAAGAGAAGGAGACTTTTCTACTGAACAAAGGTAATGAGAAATGGGTCATGATCAGTGACGGAAAACATAGTCTCTATTTGTTTGTTTGTTTGTTTACACCACCATGATAACAGCTAGTCTTCCTAGATTCTGACAATACAATAAAAATACTGTCAAACAAAACTTTATAAAATACCTACATTGAACAATACATTTATGATATTAAATTTGTGGGAAGATAAATTGAGTTGACATACAGTATGATTTTCACCTCTCACATAATGTTGGTTTTATTAGTCTATAAGGTGCTGCTCCTACTCCAAGTTTTCAATGGCATTTTTGAAACACAAAAGACCTCACGTTTGTACTAAAACCCCTAAAATATGACATTTGCAACAATCTGTCAAAATGAAGACCAGAATTAATGTTTCATTATAACGAAGACCAAAACATCCTATTGTAGAATAAAAATGTTTACCCTTTATAGATGGTTCTACCATGCAGTGTTGTAGTCGAGTCACAACCTTTTGAGTCCCTTTGAGTCAGAGTCGAGTCCCTAGTCATTTGTGCTTAAGGTCGAGTCACAATAGCTATGGTCGAATCTGAATCTTTTTGTCATGTACTCCTTATGGCAGTAGTCCAGTCACTGGGCCTGAGATCACAACACAATATTACATCACATTACCAGTGCTTTGTTTGCATTAAGTTTAATTGAGGACATTTGGTGAATACAGGATTTCTGTAAATGCAGAGTAAAATGAACATAATTATAATTATGAAGTAATATACTGTTTGTCATTGTATGTAACAATAAGTAAAATCACATACACAATTTATAAAGGGAACAATAATATCTGGGCTATTATATTTTGGTGTACTTGAGAACTTGAAACAGGTAGTCTACAAGTTATATAGAAAAATAGTTTCAAGTTCCAAGAGATGTGGATAGGCCTACAGTTCTTTGCTTACTTGATGAGCATACTGTATTTTATTGTATTTTCTATTTGGCAGAATACATGTACCAACAAATGGTGAGCTGCTGTGATTGTTTTGAGTACTGATTTTTCTGTTGCCAGTCGCTATTCCATATCGTCTCTATGTATTACATTTTAATAATTGTAACCTGCTACAAATCTCTAAATCATCACTGTGGAGGTTTTCATTGCAGAGTGATTTGGAAGGAAGAGCACAACTTTACCTAGCTTGTTTCCATGTTAGTTAGTACAAGATAAGAAAAAAGTTGCTTTGAAAACATGTTTCCTTAATAAGAGCCTTCTATCTGGGAAAAGCCACACTGATGGTTACCAGTGATTTTTGCCTGCGTCGCTCCCGTATTTGTCTGGCTTCATCATGCTTTCGAAATAACAATCCAACTAACATTACATATTTTTTCTAACGGTACTAAAAGTTTAGTGACTAATATGAGCTGTTATTTTGTAAGCTAATGTTACAGTTTTGCAGTAAATAGTACTAATCAGTTGTTTGTGTTCTAACACGGTGGTAAAGGTTTAGATGGCTAATATTTTGTAATGCTCTAGGGTGTAGGGTACTGTTACTGTTTTGTGGTCAATAGTACTAATCAGCTGATTGTCTCACGAACCTAACCAGCCCATTTATACCCACATAGCAAAGCCATTACTGTACACAGCGAGGGAGAAGAACCACATGAAACAATCCACCTACATATTTTTTCTAACACCGTAGTAAAGGTTTAGCTGGCTAATATGAGCTGTTATGCTGTAGGCTATTGTTTTGCGGTCAATAGTACTAATCAGCTGATTGTCTCACGATTGTAACCAGCCCATTTATACCCACACAGCAAAGCCATAACTGTTCATAGCAAGGGAGAAGAACCACATGAAACAATCCACCTACATACCTTTTCTAACACCGTAGTAAAGGTTAAGCTGGCTAATATGAGCTAATATATTTTCCAATTGTCCAAAATTCCACTTTTAATAAAGGAGTGCGTCTACTATTACCTAATTACGAAACACGCTCTGTAGCGCTGTTTGTTCACTGAGGGCTACAGTAAAAACATGGTGACAAAATACAGCGACCTCCATAGAAGGGGGTGCCCGCGGTTACGTAGATATAAATGGCTCATTCTACGGTAATAAAAACACAATGGTTCATTATGTAAGGTCTTTACACACCACTGAAAACATAGTTATGGATCATATATTGCATTTATGTCAATAGATCCTCAGAACTATTACACATGGAACCTTTAACATTTAGATTTGGATTGAATATATTATTACAAGAACAGTAAATATTTTTTATTTGTTATCTCAGAGGAACAGACAGGCTTCATCAAGGGCAGACAATCATTTGTCAATATTCGGACATTGTTCAATATTGTTTACTCTAAACAGTTTTAAATTTTCCCTGAGCTTGTGGTCTCACTTGATGCAGAGAAAGCCTTTGACAGAATTGAATGGAACTATTTGTTTGCCGCTCCTCGAAAGTTTGGTTTTGGCAACAAATTTAGTGCGTGGATTAGGCTTTTGTATACATCCCCACAGGCAAGTGTCTGCACCAATGACACTTACTCTGACTACTTCACCCTGGAACGTGGGATAAGGCAGGGGTGCCCCCTTTCTCCCTTACTCTTTGCCCTTGCTATCGAGCCCCTTTCAGTGGCCTTGCGGGCCTCACCCTATTTCCAGGGTGTTTCACGAGAAGGAATTGAACATAGACTGTCATTATATGCTGATGACTTGCTATTATACGTGCACAATCCCACATGGTCTTTACCAGCTATTCTCTCTATTCTGGAACATTTTAGTTCTTTCTCGGGTTATAAGCTAAACCTGCAAAAAAGTGAGTGCTTCCCTTTTCATCTTAATCACTCAGGCTTCAAATACCTTGGAGTGAATGTGACTCGCTCACTGCCAGCTCTCTTTGCAGCTAACTTTTCTTCCCTTCTTAGTCAGATGAAGGCTGATTTCAAGAGTTGGGGCAATTTACCTCTCTCTCTTATTGGGAAGGTCAATGCTGTTAAAATGAATAGTTTGCCGAAATGTATCTACTTTTTTCACTCTATTGTGTTTTTACCTTTGTCTTTCTTCAAAGCAATTGACCAGGCTGTCACTTCTTCCATCTGGGGTGGGAAGGTGCCCAGGGTTAGTAGGTCCTTGCTACAGAGATGCAAATTCAGTCGAGGGCTTGCACTTCCTAATTTCTTATATTATTACTGGGCCACCAACCTTCAGAAACCGTTATTCTGGTTGCATTCCCCAGACACACCCTAGTGTCATCTAGAAGGTTTGTCTTGCACCTCTTCATCTTTGCCAGCTTTACTCTGTTCCGCTTTCCCAATAACTCTCTCCCATTATACTGGCAACCCAGTAGTAGTATCTACACTTAAGATCTGGTACCAGTTCCGTCGTCATTTTAAGTTCTCCCATATTTCCATCATGACCTTATAATAACATGTGAACTGCAGTGTTTTTCATTGTACCCTGATGAAGACAGCTTGTCTGTCGAAACGTTGGTATTATTAAAACTTATTTTATATGCATCTGAGCTCTAGAGTGTGCGGCTTTTTCATTTATTCTTTCAGCCTCTAACATCGCAATGCTGTCCTCAGCCATGGCTTCTCTTACTCTCGGGCGGACCTCGTTCACCCCCATTGAGATCCAGGAGGTCGGGAAGGTATCAGCTGCCATGTTACAGATGGCCCAGGCTGTCGCTATATGTTCCGGCTGCATTATGGACACTTCAGTGGTGTCTCACCGTCACCTTTGGCTGTCGGCGACAGCACTGAAAGAGCCTCAGAAGCTCCCTCTGCTAAACGCGCCCATTGAACACAAATCCCTCTTCGGGAAATCCGTGGCGGAGGCTACGGCGAGGGTAGCGAGACAGGAGGAGGAAAGGAAGTTACTCCAAAAATCCTTTCCTGTCCATCACAAGACTAGGCTTTCTGCTCCTCATAAGGGAGCTGCCCCTCCCAGATCTTAGCCAGAAAAGCGCCACAGGTCCTCTACTAAAGGCAGTCACCGAGACATGCCCACACCCTCTGTGCTCGAGCCCGCTCAGCCCTAGCCTGTACCACAGCCTCAACGCCCCGGCACGCAGCAACGTCATCGCCAGGCGTCCTGGAACACCTCCATGCTGCCGCTAAACAAGAGGAGGAAGCAATGGCATATTTGGGAGGGGTGCCCTAACCCGGACCTCTCCAACCCCGTTCTGGGTGGAGACAAAGTTAAATTTAATAAACATGTTGAATTTCATCCTTCGTCTCCTATGCCTCCTTCTCCTTGTTTTGTAACGGCAGCCCTCGTCTACTCCGTTTCTCAAGGTGTTGCTAGGCTACCTCAACCCCATGCTTTAGCTAACTCTGATCCTGCTCGCTCTCACTCCTTTGGAGGGTTACAGCAGTCTATCGACGCTCCCTTACGTAACCAGGTTACAGGCTGTTTTGCATGGGTTTGAGGGAGCCTCCTTTTCTCACTGTGATAACCTCCCCTCTCGGAATGACCCATCGGCCGGTAAGGTTATTTGTAGTGCTGCCTTTATGCATGTCTTATTCTTCGAGTGTCAGCTCCTTGCATGACAGGGTGGAATCAACATTCAATGAGCGCCGCCTCACTCCTCACGTTTATCCTTCCCCACTCAACCTTGGCGTTCCCAATAAAATGACGTGGAGCTCTTGCTGAGTTTCCGTCATTAATAAGGGATTGTCATGCCCTAATGTTTTTTCTCACTCGTGCTGTATGGCTGGGCCTCCTGTGCGTCTTTCTTCTCCATCGGAGACTGGTACGTACCTATCTGGCGACGCCAGATCTAGCTCTCTGAGTTGTCATCACAGGCCTATGCTCGCGACAGCGGACCCTGGGGTTGCCGCTACTCAGCCCTTTGATTACAGGCCCCCCTTGGGCTCTTCCACCAGAGTCTGGGTTAATCAGAGCGGCGGTCGGGGCCTGCCTGGAATTCCAACACTTCCTCTGTTCGATTTTACGAATCCTGAACGAATCAATTCACTAGAGGAAATTTCGCATGTTGACTGTTCGACATCTGTTGGAGTGCATTCAACAAGGCGATTTCTTCGTGAGTATAGACCTGAAGGACGCCTACTTTTATGTTGATATTGTGCGAAAACATTGGCGCTTCCTTTGTTTCACTTTTCAGGGGAAATGTTACGAATATAGACGGATGCCCTTCGGCTACGCTCTGGCTGCGAGAGTTTTCTCCAAAATAGTATAGACAGCACCACTGCCCCCTACGAAGTAAGGGCATCAGGGATCTGGCGTATCTGGATGATTTATTGATATTAGCCAGTTCCGCAGAACTGGCCGTGGCTCACACGACGGAGACCATGGTACACCTGTCTGCTCTGGGGTTCGCTCTGAATTTAGAAAAGAGCTCCCTGTGGCCCTCTCAGGTAGTGAGCTACCTGGGACTCCGATTAGACTCGGTGAGAATGCCTGCCTGTCTATCTCAAGACAGGGCTCAGACTCTAATCCGGGAACTCGGCAGGTGCAGAGTCTCAAACGAGTATCTATGAGACGCGTCATGACACTGCTGGGTCTGATGTCGGCGGCTCATGTGGTAGTACCATTGGGTCTACTGCACATGCGCAAGATGCAACGTTGGTTTACGAAACTGGGGTTGGACCCGGTTCGAAACCTACATTATCATCTCTCCATCCCCGCATCCCTGGGCAGGGACCTATCGTTCTGGAGAGACACAGACAGGTTGAGATCAGGGTCCCCTCTGGGCAGGACTACATCTCACCTGGCGGTGTACACAGACGCTTCCCTACTGGGGTGGGGGGGTACGTGTCTGGGCAGAGTGATGGGGGACTTTGGCCCCCTCACTCAGATCACATAAACTGTCTAGAGATCAGGGCGGTTATGTTAGTTCTACGCTACTTCACGCCCTTAATCGCTGATCAGGATGTACGAGTGTGGTCAGACAGCCGCACGACGGTAGCGTACATAAACAGAGAAGCGGCGGTGAAATCCCCTTCTATGCTCAATCTGGCGATCGAATTAATTCAAGCCATTTTCATGCTAAACAGACGAGGTGGTATGATTTTTTCAGTATGTATAGAACTACAATCCTGGCTTCCTTGTTCCAAGCCCTGCCCACCTGGCATGTTCTCTGGATTCTGTGAAACAGTTCGTAACCAAAGTCGCTGATAAAACAATTGCTACTAACCTAGGATTTTACAACTTGCTTGTACATTCTGAGTGACATCCAACCATACATGTTTGCGCCCGTTGTACACCGAAGAACATTTACAACAAATGGAGTTTGTTGTTATTTGTTTGATATTCAGCTTCAACAAGGCAGCATGTTCTACAGATAATCCAGTTGAAACACGGTTAAATTCTAATTGCCTAAGTGCTTCTGTGGGAATATGTCTATCAATGTCTACTGAAGAAAAAAGCACTTGCTACAATGAATGGGATCGTGGACAAGCTTTACTTGTAAAGCTTGAACCAAAAATGACAGACCGCATATGCGTCACTGAATCATTGAAGTTTTCCAGCACACATGGAAAGACATAGCAAGAGGACAATTAACAGATGAGTAAGTTTATTAAACCTATTTTCTGTACCTTGATAATGGAGCACACATTGTGTCTGTGGTAATGTTATTGTATATAATTTAGCATGTAGATCCCTTTCATAATCTTCCGACCTAAAATGCCGGCTGCAGACCCTAACTTTTTATAGCCTATTGTAAAGTGTGAAAGATTACTCCTTCTTTTTGGGCTTGCTTGTAATTTCTGCAACCAGGTACAGAACACCAAATGGGCATGATGAATAAAAATTATACTACAATTTCAAAAACAAATATGTATTACTTTCTAGCGTCAAGCTCTACAGATGTGTGCTTTTGAATTGCCCATGTTCTGTGTCAGTGCATTCAAACGGGGACGGGCACTAAATTCACTTGGAATTCTGGGAGTTGTGGTAACTCAAGTTTAGACGGATACAGAAGCACCCCAGTGGATGTGAAAGGAACTGAAATATACTATCGGCTTTTCTCTGATATATTGAAAAAGAACAGTTGTGTATATGACATAAATCATCTATGGTAACGTTTATAAATGGTATACTATGAAACTGATTTACTGTGGAACAATCCTTTAAGCAAGGCTGTTTTGAGACCCAATCGAGACATTTTTCCCAAAATAATTAAAACTGCATACAGATCTAGAGTTCTGGAACTCAGAGCCTTTTCTCCCCCTCCTTTTTGGAGTGAGGCGGAGAGAAGTTTACACTGCCTCTGCCCAGTACGTGCTTTGGATATGTATGTGACTAAAACTGCACACGTCAGATCTTCTCAGTAACACTTTTTGTGCTATGGTTCTGCGAGGGCTGGTAATGCCTTGTCCAAGGGCCGCTTGGCCCATTGGCTTTGTGAGGCCATTGAATTGGCCTACGTTTCTTCTGGCCTGACTCCCCCGGAGGGAGTGAGAACCCACTCCAGGAGGGGCGTAGCAACTTCGGTTGCTATTCTCGGTGGTGTGGGAGTTGAAGAGATCTGTGAGGCTGCTTCTTGGTCATTACCATTCCCCTTCATCAGATTTTACTTAATGGATGTTTCCCCCTCTACCTTTGGTCACACCGTTTTCCGTTCGGTGTTCCCGGAGGAGGGTCCCAGATAGACGAAGAAAGGGGTTCCTCCCTTGCGCTCAGTTGTGCTTTTTATTCTTGCTTGTTCTACTCAGTGAGTTGCATCAGAGCAAGTATTTTATCTTATTCGGTTTTTCGGCTGTTCATATTCTCCTTTTAGGTGTACTTCTCCACAGCCTCGTTTCCCTGGTTTTATTCTCTGAATCTTAGGTTCTATAGAGAGTAATCAGGGGCACATTGTGCTGCGCTCCACCCTTAACCACTAGCAGCTAGAGCTCCCCCTATGGGGCGGAGCTCCACGATATAGAACGATAGTTACCGGAGTTATTGTAACTCCATTTCTATGAGTGGAGCCCCATAGGGATTTTTGTCTGATTACTCTTCCGGATTACGGCTTCCGTTTTTCGGGAGAATGTTATGGCGGGATGGATCCCTTATATAGCTGGCGCGGTCACTGGAAGAAGTGACGTATATGCAAACCTTTTCAGATGCATCCTGCTGTGCAGGAGGGATAAACAACTAGGAGCTAGAGCTCCCCCTATGGGGCAGAGCTCCACTCATAGAACTGGAGTTACAATAACTCAGGTAACTATCGTCACTTGTGTGGGACTATTTTGGTTTTCAAAAAAAGATGATGTGCAGCTTCAGGTTTAGCAAAACCTGTCTTGCTGACATTGCTACATCACAGGGTAACACTACGAATCTCTGTCAGCACTTAAAAAACAACATGAAGCCATCTATGATAGTTGCATGGCTAAACTGCTAAAGACCAGTTTGTCAAGTAAACAAAATACCACACAACAGGCATCACTCACCAAAATGTTTAAAAGTGTAACGTTAACGCCATATGAACGTACTTTAAAACGGAACAAGGAAATTACTAAGCAGTAACAGAGTTTATCTCTAAAGACATGATGCCCGTTAGTACGGTTACCAAATCTAGGTTCACGGCTACACAGCGTCTGTTTAGCACCGTAGGGAATATTATTAAAAAAATAAGCGTTTCTTTTCTACTAGTTATTTTTTGCATAAAGGGTTTAAACTAAGTAAACAAGAACTGTTATTTCAAAAATTAGGGTTAGGGTTACCAAAAGTGTTCTCCGCACGCGCGCGCACTGAAAAGTTTACCGAATCTCACGCCAGCCAATGTCCCAAAGTTGGCATACTTGCTCTCGCTCGTCATCTAAATCAGCATAAGTGGAAACGCTGGTTTTCCTAGTAAAAAAAACCTGTGAGCTACTGAGAAACATACAGTAATAATAATATTAATAATAAACTTATTTATATATAGCCACTGCCATGAAGTACGAGATTGATAGCTGGAGTCTGGAGTCTGAAGATGAAAAAAGGCAGATTTGGTGAAAGATTTGATGCGATTTAAAGTACAGTGACCGGAGTTTGATCGGAGCGGGAGTTGCTAATGGTGAGAAATTGCTTCCTGTGTGTTCAGGGTCTGACTAGAGATAATTAGATTAATATTTTGATATTAATGTTCAGAAATCAAATTAAACTTTGAGTTACCTAAATATTTTCAAAGAGGTACAGGCAAATATTTCTGTCCTTTAATTTTCTGCATTTTTGTTTTGTTACTGACTGGAGACCAGTAAATATATAAATATATATATATATACACTATATTTTTACTTATTTAACTGTCTTAGTAAATCAAAGTGTTTAAAAATTGCAATCTACATGTTTACATATGTTTATTATTACACAGAATAATAATCAAAAATACTACTAAGTGTGGTGAAGCCACCTATTTGTTTATATACATATATATATATTTCTGCAATCTGCACTTTAGTTTGTGTGATTTATTTCTGACTTTTATTATGAATGTTTACACCAGGCTTGGTCAGTGCTCAATATACCACTGTGATTGAAGTAATTAATTAAATTAAACATGTCATTCATATAAATTCATGCATCACCTAACTTCATCATCACATACAGGCCTGGCCTCCAGGAAAGAACAGTTTGTTAAATCTATCTAATGTTGTGTTGTTCATTCTATACAATGATTTATTGCTTGTCTTTGTTGAATAATACAGAAGTCAAAGAGTTAATATGCAAAAAATAATCGCATATTGAATCGCAATCGCAGTATTGGTGAAAATAATTGCAATTAGATTATTTTCCAAAATCGTTCAGCCCTACTTTTCAGTCTAGCTTGCGACAGCACGACCACCAAGAAGTGTAATACTTTCTTCGTACTGTACTATATGTCGATGTTGTTAATTATAAACATGTTTATTGCAGTCTCTACATATCACTTTGCTCTGTTGCTCATCCGACCTTTTAAAACCGAACCATCTCCAAATGACTGAACTATTGTTTATTTTCTTACAAAACAGCTCCTCATTGCCATCTTATCTCGTGGCTCTGTCGTCCTTCATGTTGCGCCAGAAAACGTGAGTGAGTGGGGTTGTGAGAGCGGAAAGACGCAAAAACTTTTTTTTTAATGCAACTATATATCGAGATGTTAACAATATTGTTTCATCGTCTCTCACTATTGAAAATATATTGATATATCTCCAAAACTCGATACACCGCCCAGTCCTACCTGGTTTCTCTCTCCAGTACAGTAGTCATGTTGTATTATCAGTAATATCATATATTAATATATTTCTGTTCATTATACCTGGTTTTTCTCTCCAGTACAGTAGTCATGTTGTATTATCAGTAGTATTATATATTAATACATTTCTGTTCATTATACCTGGTTTCTCTCTCCAGTACAGTAGTCATGTTGTTTTATCAGTAGTATCATATATTAATACATTTCTGTTCATTATACCTGGTTTCTCTCTCCAGTACAGTAGTCATGTTGTATTATCAGTAATATCACATAATAATACATTTCTGTTCATTATACCTGGTTTCTCTCTCCAGTACAGTAGT